>JADRCD010202546.1:0-14421 GCA_019843815.1 Montemys delectorum | reverse complement strand
AAGGAAGGAAGGAAGGAAGGAAGGAAGGAAGGAAGAAAAAAGGAAAGTGAAGACAATGCCTGAAAAGTTCTAGGCAAGTTCAAAGACAAAAGGTATCTGCCCTATATTAGAGACTCAAATCAGAACAAGGATTATGAGATCAAAGGCATCTCACTCAATATGATTATCTTTGGTTTTGAGTGGGAGCTCAGACACAGGATTGGAGATAAGAATTAAGCAGAGGATTATGGGAGAAATCTCTGATGAATGACAAAAGAAACAAAATGGCAACTTAAGGACTACATGACCTTGCACTAAGTTGACATTATGACAGAATGTCTTTTATCTCATAACTCTTATGATGAAGAGATTAGAAAATGGAGCTCATGAAACAGAATAAACAATGATGGAGATACCAGTAACTAACTCTAGGTTTCCAAATTGAAATAAGACTTGTGAAAAAAATACCAATTTAGTTTTAGAAGAATGGGGTTATATAAAACTGATTGTTTGAATATCAAATGTAATTTCTTATTTAAAACAATGGCAAGGAAAATATGCTGGAGTCCCTTGACTACAACTTTGGATGGTTCCTTTATGAAAATATCAGGGTATAAATTTACATAGTTCTTTTTAAAACTGTCATCATGTATTTCAAATAAGTTATTATTCATAGGGGGGAAATTATCGAACATGCTCTTTTTGGTTAGCCAATCAAGCAATCTGGGCACTGCTGAGGAAGAATTTTGTAGAAGTAAACTACCAGTCCAAGTTGCTAGGAAACACGAACTGAAAAAAAACAATTCAAAATGGGAGAGGCACTCAATCTAACTTTGTTAGTTTGAATACAGATGAAACCAGAGAAAGGAATGCAAGTAGCTCATGGAGAAGGGCCCTAATAACTACAGGTAACTCCAGTGGTCTTAAAGACCTTCATTTGCTTATGTTAGGTGTGTATGGTAGGCTTTTTGAGCACAAAGAGAAAGCTTGCAGTAGAAACTCACCTACATAATTCTTTCTGTGGAATGAGCAAAAATTTAAAAATATAGTTTTTATTTTATAATAGCAAATAGAATATCAGAATTTAGCATTTTATTTCTATGATAACCCTCACATTTAAGCCTCTCCTTCACCCAGTTTACCTTAACTTCTAGTTAGTAAAATATGGGTAGCTGTTCTGCAGCAGTGAGATGGGCAGGAGAATTGCACACACCCAATATAGGCAACCAATGAGCAGTGACTATTGATAATTACTAATGGCATTGATAATATCCTTGAGTAATATATTTTCCACTTCTATTGAAAACCACTTTCAATCTTCTGTTAAGTCAAGTGGAAGATCTAGTGTTCTGCATTTATTTCAGCTTTCTATACCTATTGAAGAGTGTTGAAAGATGAGTTTTCTCAATAGACCTTTTAGCACCATCACAGCATCAATCACTCTGTTTCCAGTTCGTTTGTTCAATTTCTTCTGAGCTCTTTGTTAATCTTCATTAGTGCATTGGTGCGCCGACATTCATAACTAATTTACTTTAGATTTTAAATGCGTCCAAGACATCCGACAGAGGACACTGGTATCACTTTGTCTGTCATTAGTCTCATCACAGCTGAAGTTTTAATAGGAAGTCTGTTTCAAGTGTCCTACAATCCTTTTCACTGAATAACTTACCTGGGCAGCTGAATGAGATAGACTGTCAGTTGTGATAAAACTTTTCTCTCCACCCCAGATTTACTGAGCTACAGTGTGATGATTTGATATACATAGATATTATACAATGATGTCCCAATCAGGCTAATTAACATATCCATCATTCACATAGCTATCCACGTGTTGTGCTTGTGTGCCTAGGGAGAACATTTGATAACCATCTTTTACCAAGAACAAGGACACAATCCATTATTATAAGCTGAATTAATTAAGCTGTTCTTTATACTACAACTTCATCTTATAACTGAAAGTTTGTTTGTACCTTTTAACTCTTAACTCCATCCCCCATTTTCCAAACACAGATCATCAATATTCCTTTGTCACTTTCAGGACAAGGTTTTAAGATATTTCTGTAAGAGATATCATATAATGCTTATTTTGTGCCTGGTATATTTTTTGTAGTAAAATCTCCCTGAATTCTACCCATATTTTACAAAAAGAAATATTTCCTTGGTTATGTGGCTGAAACATGTTTTTATATTTCCTATTCATTTGTTTCTATGGCAACATATATGGATACTAGTTTTTTCCATACTTTAAGTATTGTGAATAACACAGAAATGAACATGATAATGCATATGTTTCTTCAAGATGGTTACTTTTATTTCGTTTGGACACATTTTCATAACTAGGATTGCTGGGTCATACAGTGGATTTATTTTTAGATTTTTGAGGCACTGGCCTAGGGTTTTCACAGTGTATTTCCCTACCATCATCAGCATACAAGGGTTTCTTTTTTTCTACATCTCCATAAACACTTACATTTTTGATTTCCCATTAATAGGCATCTTTACTCAGATGATGTGGTATATTAGAGTTGTGTTTAAATGTTTCCCTGGGGGCTTCCTAAAATGGAGTAGGTTCATTTCATAGACTCATTGGCTATTTGAGTATCTCCCTCAACAGATGACTACTTATGGCAAATTTTACTTAAGTTGTTTTCTATCACAGAGTTTTACGAATACCTTATACATTTTGGATATGAAGTCTCTATTGGTTATATGATTTTCAAATATTTTACCTATTCAGTAACTTTCCTTATTACCATGTTAAGAGTTCATTATCTTGAGCAGAAAGATTTTAGCTTCATGTAGTTTTACTTCTTTATTTTGCTTTCATTCCCTACACTTTTGTGTCATGTCCAAGAGGACATTGCCAAAAACAGTTATGTCTATCCTTCCTTACAGCAGTTACATAAAACCAGGTCTAATAGTAAAGTCATGTACTTAGTTATATTTTGATCCTTTAGTATGTAGTCATCAAGTTCTCCCATACCACTGAAGAGACTATCCTTTCCCAACATGTATATGGAAATACTAAAACACAATCAACTTATGGGCTTCAATATAGATTTATTCTAAATTATTTATTCTTTTCCATTGGTCTAATTTTTTTCTTTACCTTAGTAATACCTTTTGGAACAAAAAGTGTAGTGTTATAAACTTGGTTCTTGCTCAAAATGACTTTAGTTATTAGGGAACTTCTGTGTTTATATATGAATTTTGCAATATTTTTTCAAGTTCTTTTTAGAAATTCCATTGGTATTTGTTTAGACTATCTACTTTACTTTGGATCACATTGATATTATTGAGTATTAATTCTTTCAATTTGAGCACAAATGCCTTTATATTTATGTGTGCTTTCATTGTCATTGATTAGTAGTTTATGGTTTCCAGTGAACAAAATGCTTATGTCCATTGTTAAATTTATTCCTAAATAATTTATTCATTTGTTGACATTATAAATGGGATTATTTTCTAGAGCTCTACCTTGGAAAGTCCCTTGTTATTTTATAGAAGCCCAGTGTAATGCTACATGCTGTTTGGTATATTACAACATTTTTCTTTGTTTATTTATTTTAATAGTTTTGGTAGCTTATCTAAAGTTCACAACATATGTGAGCAGATAAAATTCCACTGTTTTGATTGAATTCCTTTAAAATTTTTCTCTTGCTTGAATTCTTAGACAAATTTTCTGGTGTAAGTTTGAAAAAAAAATGGTGATGAGCAAAAGCTCATTGTGTTGTTCCTGATCCTGGAGAAAAAAATTTCAGCTGTTTATCCTTAAATAAGATGTTAAGTTTCAGTCTGGTACACATCTTTGATCCCAGGACTCAGGAGGCAGAGGCAGGTTTATCTTTTTGAGTTCCAGGCCAGCTTGGTCTATAAAGTTAGTTCGCTACTTTATAGGGATACACAGAGGATACACAAAGAAACCAAACCAAGCAAACAAAAAAGATATATTGATTTATCACATGTAGATTTAAATTGAAGTTGAAGCTCATTTCTTCTATACCTAATTTGTTGGGCTTTAATGATAAAAGTTGTTCAATTTTTTCAAATACTTTTACTCCCTTTTAAAAAGATTATCATATTTTTGTCCTTTGATTTTTATAATATTTTTAAAAATTAGTAATTGTGAAATGTTTCTAATTTTAAAATTATTGTTTTTAAGAGGACTTAAATATGCCATCATTGCATCACATAATGATTATTTTGTTATATCTCTCTCTTTTTGTTTTATTAGTATGTATTATATTTACAGAATAGTGGATTGCATTATATTGTTATACATATACAACACCACACACACACACACACACACACACATACAAGTATATATATATATACATATACATACTTATACATATACATATATATATGTATGTGTGTGTGTGTGTGTGTGTGTGTGTGTGTGTGTGTATGTAAATGTCACTTTCATTTCCTCAAATGGTGGAATGAAATGAGAGCTATACCCAAAGTGTGTAAATACACAGCTTGGGGTGAGCCCTGAGTATTTCCTTCTCAGCTCTAATTATCCTTAGTTCTAGACCTGGAAGCTTCTAGCCTCTAATCTTCCAAGCTACAATCTAATCTTCCAAGCTGAGAGATTCAATCTAGCTTCTATTGGCTTCTGACTCAATTTTTCTGCCTTGCCTCATATTAAGTTTAGTAATATCTTCTAATCTTATGACTCATTCTCATTCTCTGGCTCTGTCCGCTCATGTCTAGCTTGTTCTCTCTGTAACCTGTCTCTGTAAAACTATCCTAGTAAAACCTGCATGCATATGTAGCACATGCCACCACTACACACTTTTTCTCTCTCTCGTTATTCTTAAGTAACATCTCTTTCTTTTGCTATTCACATGTGAGTTGGTCATATCCTAGCTTTGACTTATTCTGTCAAATCTTTCTAAGATTTGGTACTTTGTCTGCCCTTCATTAAGGTGTCACTTTCAAACATGGCTACTTCCTTCTACAAATAAACATTATCTTTATTATTAGGCATTGAAGATGTGTACTAAGGTCATGTTTGTATTCCATCCAGATCATACTAAAATCCAGGATGTGTCTGCATTCTGGCAGGATCTAGAAGGTCTTTGGATTCGATCCCTTGGCAGAGCAGCCATATTGTTGAACGAAAATCTATCTACATGTATATAATGTGTTAGGATTATATTCACTCCATTACTATCATCTAAATATATCACTCCCCATTCTGCAATTGCTTGCCTTTTTCATCCTACCTGTTCCAACTTCTGATCTTTTTTTTATGTGTGATCTATTGAATTTAGTTAAGATTGATTATAGCAATATGAGTTAGGGTTCATGTATCACATGGATAACTTACCAATGGGTACATCACTGAAGAAAATGTCCCTCCTCCAATAACCATTAACCATTCCTCAAATCCTCAGGGAAGGATGGGATCTTGCAAGCACATCCCCTATGTAGTACAAAATCATGAAGGGATTTTTATGGATCATCCCTGAATAACAAGAGTAAATTTTATATTTTAAAGGTCCATTGAATTTTATTTTCTGGTATTTTGTTGAAGATTTTATGAAACTATTGTTCATGGATGATATTGACCCATTATTTTTGTTTCTTGTATTATACTTTCCTTAGCTTAGTTAGAATAATGCTAACCTAGAAAAAACTGAATATTTTTTAAATGTTAAGGATGTTTGTTTTTTGTAAAATGAGTGTTTAGAGGTTTAACATTCTTTAATATATGGAAGCATTTGAAAAGCATTGGCACAAATAATTTTAAATATTAATTAGAGTGTACCAATGAGACAATTTTTCTTAAAAAAAACTTCATTCCTGCTGGGCAGTGGTGGTACACGCCTTTAATCCTAGCACTTGGGAGGCCCCAAGGCTACACAGAGAAATACTGTCTTGCAAAACCAAAAAAAAAAAAAAAAAAAATCAACAATAAAAACATTCCTAGGAATTCTGTACTTTTTGGCTAATATCCACTTCTCAGAGAGTACATAAAATGCATACATATTTCCTGCTGTGTTCTCCTCTTGGATGTGTTTGCTTCTTTATGTTGTTGAGCTTTCAGGTGTGCTGTTAAGTTGCTAGTTTCTTTATGTAGGCACTTAGTGCTATGAATGTTCCCTTTACACTGTTTTCATTGTGTCGCATATGCTTAGATATGCCGTGTTTTCATTTTCATTGAATTCTATAAAGTCCTTGACTTCTTTTTTTATTGCTTCCATCACCAAGTTATCATTGAGCAAAGAGTTGTTCAGTTTCCATGAGTATGTGGGCTTTCTGTTGTTTTTGTTGATATTGAGATCTAGCTTTAGTCTGTGGTGATCTGATAGAATACATGTAATTATTTCAATCTTCTTGTATATGTCAAGTTTTGTTTTGGGTCCGATTATATCTTCAGTTTTGGAGAAGGTTCCATGAGGTGCTGAGAAGAAAGTATACTCTCTTATTTTGGGGTGAAATGTTCTGGTAAAACCACTTGGTTCATAACTTCTGTTGGTTTCACTGCATCTCTGTTTAGCTTTGGTTTCTATGAACTGACCATTGGTGAGAGTGAGGTGTTCAAGTCTCCTACTATTAATGTGCACTTCAAGTTATAGTAACTTTTATTTTAGTAACTTTTATTTTACAAATTAAATTTTATTTTACAAAGTGCCTTTGCACTTGGAGCATAGATGTTTAGAACTAAGACTTCCTCTTTGTCGATTTTTCCTTTGATGAATATGAACTGTCCTTCCCTATCTCATTTGATAACTTTTGATTGAAAGTCTACTTTATTGACTCCAGTAGAATGGCTGCTTCAGCTTGTTTCTTGGTAACTAATATTTGCTTGAAAAACATGTCTCCAGCTGTCTCGAGCAGTGGCCTGATGTTCCTCGCAGGGGAGTGTGGTGACAGCACACCTCCACTCAGGCACTTGTATACTGGATCCCACCTCGAGAACTACCTCAGGAGTGATAAGAGAGGACTCCACACACCAATTAGGTTTTGAATGCTTTATGTCAGTCTCCAACACAACTACACACAGCATACAATATGCTATCAGAGCAAAGATAATGAAGGCTATAACAATATAATAGCTAAACATTTCACTCTACTGCATGTTGGAATATACGATGTGATCAGTAGCCTGGGAGTGCCAGCAGTCTTGAGGGCTGTGATAACAGGAATGAGTCAGGTCGAAGGGCGACTCTCTAGCTCAGCTGGTTCCGGTTTTCTTTGACCATGAAGTGGTACTTGACCGCGAATTCTTGAGTGGTCAGTAGCCTCTGGTGGTTTCTGTAGAGTTGGTGTGCTTGTGGTCGTTGCAGCAGAATCTTGAGTGCTCAAGAGGATCAGGTCAAGCGGCCATGGCTACCAATAGCGGAGGGTCCTTTGAAGTCTGAGGCTTCCTCTTTTGAGCCCAATTTGACATCATGATTGACGTGTTGGGCTGAAAACCATTGGTGTATGGTTATCAGGTCGGGTTGTTTTTAAGTCCAAATTTTTACTTCCTTTGGAATGTTTTTCTGCACAAATATTTACTTCACTAACATACTTCTGCATTCTTTTTTTTATTAGATATTTTCTTTATTTACATGTAAATTTTCCCTTTCCCAGGTTCCCCCTCCAAAAAACAAACAAACAAACAAAAACAACAAGAACAAACTGCATTCTTAAATAACACTCTGGGCGAACAACTTGTTTTTCACAGCAAGTCTCACTGCACAAATATTTTGTTCTACTTATTACAAGATGGAGTGGGTCTTGCTAAAGACCTGTTCCTTACACCAGCACTTTACTCTGAGGTTGTGTCTGTCTTTGTTTCCAAAAAGTGTGTTTCTCGTATGCAGCAAAATGCAGGATCCTGTTTATATATCCAGTCTGTTTAGCCTGTTTCTTTTAATTGGGGAATTTGAGTCCATAGATGTTGAGAGATATGAAAGCAGATAAGTGTTAGTTCCTGTTGTTTTTGTTGTTGGAGGTGTTGTTATGTGTTTGGTTCTCTACTTTTGATTTTGCTGTGATATGTTTAATTTCTTGTGTTTTTGGAGTTTTCCTTCCAGTATCCTCTGTAGGGCTAGTTTAGTAGAAATATATTGTATAAATATGGTTTTGTTATTGAATATCTTGGTTTCTCTATCTGTGGTGATTGAGAGTTTTGCCAGGTACAGTTTCCTTGGCTGGCCTTTGTGATCTCTTAGGGTCTGTATGACATCTGTCCAGAATCTTATTGCTTTAGTGACTCTGTTGAAAAGTCTGGTGTAATTATGATAGGTCTGCCTTTACATGTCACTTGACCTTTCTCCCTTATAACTTTTAATATTCTTTCTTTTTTCTGTGTCTTTAGTGCTTTGATTATTATGTGATGGGAAGATTTTCTTTTCTGGTTTAATCTATTTGGTGTTCTGTAGGTTTCTTGTACATTTATTGCCATTTCTTTAGGTTAGGGAAGTTTTCTTCTATGATTTTGTTGAAGATGTTTTCTGTCCCTTTGAGCTGGGAATCTTCACCCTCTTCTCTTCCTATCATTCTTAGGTTTGATCTTTTCATTGCATCTGGAATTTCCTGAGTATTTTAGTCTAGGAACTGTTTACACTTTGCATTTTCTTTGACCAATGTGTCAATATCTTCTATGGCATCTTCTATGTCTGATATTCTCTCTTCTAACTCTTGCATTCTATTGGTGATGCTTGTATCTGTGTGGGGCAGTGGACAATGCCAGGAAACTTGGTAAGATAGAGAAGGTCTGAGACCCTAGTACCCAGGTACCCATGTGAGAGATTCCTGGCTTGGAGCATGTGTCTTCTCCATGTTGGTCATGTAGCCCAAAACAGAGTTCTCCATGCTAATGAAGTACCTAGCTTCTCTAAGGGTTTAGCCAATAAGCTTTCCAAGGCATTCCTCCCTGAATAAAGGAATTTAACTTCTGGTTGACTCTGAGAAGTTGGTATACATCCATTTTCCACAATAAACAGTCAATAAATGGTATAGATAAACATGGACTGTCTCTTCCATCAAAACTGAGATTGGAAGCAAGGAAAAAGCCTTTGTCTATAGCATTGTAATTTAAGTCTCCTGTAGAAGGCCTCTCTGCCCTTCCAGACAATTCCTGTTACCATTTCCAGACAACTGTCTCTATATTTGCTGATAAGCTGAACTGTATTTCCCCAGTTCCTAGGCCCCGGATTTGTTGTGGTCCTCAGCACTTGGGCCCCCAGTGACCCCAGCCACATTGGAGGCCCACAGACCCCTGAACCTTTGTTCCCAAATCCTCTGTGCAGCACCCATCGCCCAAGAGTCAGGGAACCCCAACTTCACCCTTCCCCATCTTAGACTATGTTCTCCAACTCCTCTGAGAAGTGTCTCAGTGTTTCCCTGAAGCCCAGCAGTCAACCACCCCTTGTATTGTCAAGTACTACCCGCATTTCACTTCCTGTCCTGTTTCACTCCCCAGCAGCAGGGCAGAATGCAAACCCATGATCTCTTTGTGACGTTATCCATCTCCAAGGTTGCATCCATTTGTGATTTCTGTGTTTCTATTTCCAATTTTTAGTCTTGGACTATTTTGTTCAATTCCTTAACCTGCTTGATAGTATTTTCCTGTATTTCTTTAAGGGATTTATTTGTTTCCTCTTTAAAGGATTTTACCTGTTTGCCTGTATTTTCCTGTATTTCTTTAAGGAAGTTATTTATATCCTCCTTAAAGGCATCTATAATCTCCATGAGATGGGATTTTAGGTCAGAATTTGGCTTTCCAGGTGTGTTAGAGTATCCAGGGCTTGCTGTGGTGGGGGAACTGAGTTCTGATGGTGCCGAATTGCATTGGGTTCCGTTGCTTATGTTCTTGCCTTTGCCTCTAGTCATCTGCTTATCTCTGGTTGTTAACTCACCTGGATATCTCTGACTAGAGGTGGCATACTTGGAAACAGGTAGAGCTCTGTGACCTGGGTTAGAGCACTCCTCCTCGAAGGTAGGCAATAATGTCTCTGGTTAGATGCAGGTGGGCTCCTGTGTCTCTGGTTAGAGCAGGCCTCCTGTGTGCCTGATTAGGGCAGGCTTCTTGTGTTCCTGGTTAGGTCGAAACTCCAGAGAGAAAGGCAGGTTTTGAGTTGCAGAGGGAGGAACTACCCTCATAGCAGATGTAGGTGCAAAGCAAAATTTCTATGCCCCTGGCTAAGGCAGACTTCCTATGTTCCCACTTATTGCAAACCTTCTGGGGAACAGGAAGGCTGTGTCCCTGATTCCTGCAACCCTCCTAGGGGACAGGCAGGCTGTGGCATGTTGGAGGCTACTGGCCTGGCAATCTGGCCTAAGTGGAATTAGAGACTGAAAGGAAGATGAAACTTGGGCAGGAGGGGTATGTCCTTCACCAGTTGGGCTCTGTGGGTATTCCAGCTGACGTGGGCATTTGAGTGGGAGTCTCACCTTTATCCCTTGTTACTGTGCAGACTTCCTGGGAGACAGTCAGGCTATCAGGTGTGAGAGGGTAATGGGCTTATCAATCTCTTGTTAATTCTTTTATACCGCTATTTAGTATTAATTAGGCGTCTTGTTCCAGAAATTATTTGGGGGATTGTTTTTGATACTAGTATTGCTACCATATAACAAAATAACATTAATTTATTTAGCACAAGAATTTATTCAGTACAAGTTTGTAACATACATATTAAAAATAGTTGGAATAAGCATATCTGTGTATAGGTAATTGTTCAATTTAAATGCTATTGAATACATGCAAAATATTATACATTCTTTTATATTTCTTTATGTTTGAAATTTTTATAGCAGAAATATTAGATAATATAATTTTAAATCTTCAAAGGTTGTCCTTCCGCCATATCATGAAATTAAGGTTTATCATGTACATCTTTCTAACAAGAAACTGGTAGGAAATTGGAAAAATCAAAAACTTGTTGGAGATATCAAAGTGCTGAATGTGTACAGAAATCATTACTCAAATACAGATTCATACGTGTTACTCGTGGACACAGATGATACTGTGCACCCTTTCTGCAAGCAAATGGAGCCTTTGATGGGGTAAAAAAAACCAGAAATGATGATGTTGGCAACCCTCTTGAAGCTAAGCACAAGATATCACAGGAGGAACTGATTTCAGGAGTTCTACCCTTTCAGGTTGAGGTAGGTGAGGGAAATATTTTTGTAAACTTTACTTCTAGAAACCCATAGTTTCTCAAAATAAAGATCTAGAAGGATTCTATGAGAATGCTGGTGAGAATAATCGGAGAATAACCACTGCAGCATAGTGCCAACTGCCTTGAGCAAAGATATACACATTAGGTAATGGATTCAGCCAGATCCTTAACCCAGAAGAAGCAAACTCAGCCCACTGTAGATCCTTCCATCCCTCTTGGTAAGATAAGGGAAGGAATCATCAAGAAGGGAAGGCAAACAAAGAATTTGATTTGTAATCCTACAGGAAGGGAAAATGATAGGAAATGAATGGGCGTTAACACACAAAAGAATTGCTTCTGCATATGGGCATACAAAATATTTGCCGTTAACCAGAAATGATAGAGTTCCTTCTGCTTATTGTAACTACAGCATCAAGACTCCACTATGGGTCACAGTTCAAAGAGCTTTAAAGTTAACTCTCCATTTGTGAAGGAGTTCTTACAGAAAACCCATAATAGATACGATAACAGAAGAGGGAAAATCAGGGTCATTGGAGAAATTAAAAGTTGTAGTCTCCTACTGGCTTACTGTTATAGCCATAGATTAATGCATTTCTCAACTCTCATCATTTTATTACAATAGGTGGAAATTAACACAAAGACACTCCCCCCCCCAAGTCATCAAGGCATAAGGTCCATCCTCAAATGGACATGTTTATGCCAGTCATTCTCCCAAGGCTTAGGAAACCTTGAGGAAGGAGCAATAAAGAGACTGCAAGAGCCAGAAAAAGTAGATAATGACAAGGAAAAAGTATATTCCAGACCCATAAAACACCTTACAAGATCTGAACAAGCTCAAGCCAGATAAACGCTCAGCATGAAGAGAGGAGGTGGGCCTCGAGTCCCACGTGAAGCTGAGGAGTTTGCCAATTTTAGATGCTTGGAGAGGAGAATGAGATTTTTTTAGATTGATCCTCTGGTAAGGTGACTATACTATGAGGTAGATCCCACATCCAAAGGTACTTAGGCAACACAAATTGGATTTAATAGTTTAAGAAAAAGAGAGAAAACAAGTTGAGTAGATAGGGAAAGGGGATGAATATGGGAGAGCTGGAGAAATTAGTTATATATGATCAAATGCATTGAATGAAATTCTCAGAAAATAATAAAATTAAATGCTAACAAAGAGAACATAAAGTCAGAAATGGGAGATTTGAAATAGGGCAAGGGAACCAAGAAAGGATCATAGTTCAATGTATACATGTCTGGAAGTTTCAAAGAATAAATTTCAAAAGAAATGAAAAATTGGAAGCATCTAGACTTATAGCAAACATGAACAAAAGCCTGTCTCTTCCAAACACAAATATGAATCCTTACTCTAAAGACCCCAAACATTAGTTTCTGTTACTTATGTAATGCCTATCCTTCCATAAAGAGTATGAAGCAGACAAACTAGAAGAAAAAAATCTGAAGAGATAAAGCACTCACCAGAACCAGACTAACATATGACATCAGTTGTATAATTACCAGTTGGGGAACTAAAAAGTAACCGTGACTAGCATGATTAAGACCATGCTGCAAAAAGACACATGTAAGAAGAGCTAAGTAATTTAAGCATAAAATTGAAAAAAGAATCAAGATGAATGCTTAGAATAATACTAACTTAAAAACTAATAATGGAAGGATATTTTTAGAGGTCTACCAGAAGAATCAAACAAATAAAGAAAGAATAACCTCATTAGTACTAATTTATATATCAGCTGTGGCTGAAAATCAAATTCTTTGACTCATTTGTTCCTCTACATTTCGATACCTCACTGACTACTATTACAGCATTTAAAAAAAATTGTGTGAGTGTTCTGAGAGCATCTGAAGCCTTTATAGATGGTCCTGAGCTACCATGTGGCTGCTGGAACGTGAACTCAACACCTGTGGAAGAACAACTAGTGCTCTTAACCACTAAGCCATCCCACCAGCCTCTAAGTTATTCTAGACACCAGTCTTTTCCAATTTACTGTAATCATATGTATTTACTTTATTATTATCAACATCTTTGAGTCAATCTAAAATAATGAATAATTATCTGTACATTTTATGTTTTATATGAATTTTTCTACTCTGTAAAACAAAGTCCAGATAGGCCTCAGGAAGTGCAGGGGAGCCACAGGACTGCAGGGACTGGAGTCTCTCAGCTTCCGAGGGACAGAGCTGGACCAGCGAAAACCTCTGCCCTCTGCCTGCTAGGGGAGGACTTCCCCCCAAGGCCGGCTTCAGCCCAAGGACTCAGGTGAGATCCGCCATTTTTTCTCTGGGGTCTTGCTAGGGCAGGACCAGCCAGGGGACATAGACCTCAGGAAGTGCAGGGGAGTCACAGGACTGCAGAGACAGGAGTCTCTCAGCTTCCGAGGGACAGAGCTGGCTCAGCGATCACCTCTGCCCCCTCCATGTGAGAAGAAGGCCTGCATCCTGAGCGGGCTTTAGCCCCAGGAATCAGCCGGGAGGCATAGGCTTCAGGAAGTGCAGGGGAGTCACAGGACTGCAGGGACAGGAGCATCTCAGCTTCCGAGGGACAGAGCTGGATCATCGAACATCTCTGCCCCCTCCCTGGGAGCACAGGGCTTCCCTCCAGGACAAGCTTCAGACCAAGTACTCAGGCAGGACCAGCTGGGAGGCACAGGCCTCAGGAGTGGAAGGGGAGTTGCAGGGCAGCAAGGAAAGATCAAGCTCTAAGACACCAAGAATTTCTAACACCAGAGATCAAGAGATGGCAAAAGGCAAACGCAAGAATCCTACCAACAGAAACCAAGACTGCTTGGCTTCACCAGAACCTAGTACTCCCACCTCAGCAAGCCCTGGATATCCCAAAACACAATGCTGATAGAGGAACTTAAGAAGGACATGAATAACTCCCTTAAAGAAATACAGGAGAAAACAGATAAAGAGATACAAGCCCTTAAAGAGGAAACAAAAAAATCCCATAAAGAATTACAGGAGATCACAAGTAAACAAATAGAAGCCCTTAAACAGCAAACCCAAAAATCCCTTAAGGAATTGCAGGAAAACACAAACAAACAGGTGAAGGATCTGAATAAAACCATTCAGGACCTAAAAATGGAAGTAGAAACAATAAAGAAATCACAAAATGAGACAACCCTGGAGTTAGAAATCTTAGGAAAAAAGTCAAGAAACGTAGATGCAAGCATCACCAACAGAATACAAGAGATAGAAGAGAGAATCTCAGGGACAGAAGATAACATGGACAACATTGGCAGAACAATCAAAGAAAATGCAAAATGCAAAAAGACCCTAACCCAAAACATCCAGGAAATCCAGGACA
>JADRCD010202545.1:31690-42825 GCA_019843815.1 Montemys delectorum | reverse complement strand
GAGAGAGAGAGAGAGAGAGAGAGAGAGAGAGAGAGAGAGAGAGACAGAGACAGAGACAGAGAGACAGAGAGAGAGGCAGAGAGACAGAGAGAGACAGAAACAGAGACAGAGACAGAGAGAGGGGGGAGAGCAGGAGGGAGGGGGAGAAGGAGAGCGAGAGCGAGAGAGTGAAAGAGAGAGAGAAAGGGAATCTGATGCTACTGGCCTCACACAGAAGGTGGACCAGGCAGTTGGGACTCAAGTGTCCTTGAAGAAGGTGGTCATTTTCTATGTGAGTCACTGGGTATTCACCCAGTATTCACTGTGGCCTTTAGTGCTGCTCTCCTGCCATCTGTTGCTTTCTGTTTCTAGATGTTTCCTTTATTCTTTTCTTATGACCAACTGATTGGTGTCATCCATGAGAAGAAATGAGACTATCTGATAGTTGCTATTAGCCTGATGATAATGGTTCCTATCCCCTAGGGTCTCCTAGGACATCAATAAGACCACAAAGTAGATGTACTTGTGTACTTGGTTAGGGTAAGAAATTCCAGCCAACCAAATTCATCCTAAGGACTACATGATGGTTAATTTCATGTATCTATTTGCCTGGTATATAGATTGAACAGGTAGAGGAGAGGGAACTGTAAACTGAGGAATACCAATGACCCTCTGTAATGTTGATTAGCCTCATCTATCAGCTAAAGATCTGAATAGAATGGGAAGGCTACCTGAGAGGAAAAGACAAACAAAAGCCTCTCCTTTTGGGCTTCTTGAGCAGAGGCACTGGTCTTCTCCAGCCTTTGGCCCTTCTCAAGCCCCTGCTGTGCATCTTCGGGTCTCAGGAGTTCTCGGTCTTCATTGCTAGCTCAGATGTGGTCAGCACTGAACAAGGAACAGCTTGCACTGCTTCCTGCACCTCTGCTCTGTGCTGAGCTGATCCCACGGGCAGAGCGGCCACAGCCAGTGGAAGAATCGGGGCTTCAGTGCAGTCTATAGAGTTGTGCAGGCCAGGGAACCCAGGAGGCTTATGTTTGACAAGAACTTGGCTAACTCTTCTCTTGAACCCTCTCCTGTTAGGACATCTATAGCCATGGTGGTTTTACTCTCTACACTGTTCCATATACTTATGGTCAAAGTCTTCTCATCTTTGGCTACCACGCAGAGTATATTGTCTTCTTTCCTATCCCCTGCAATCTAATTCAGCCTTTGGTTTGGAAAGCATATGGACACTTTACTATGATCAATCATCACTGTTATACTAAGCCAATTGCTACCAGTTACTCCCCAGCTCCTTGACAAAAAGCATCAGGATAGCCCAAATTCCTATCTCAGTAAAAGCCAAGTTTCCCTAAGTAACAGGCCAACACAGGAGGGGCCCATGGACACCACGGAGTGCCTTTATGCCTGAAGATATCCCCCTGGCAAGCATAGGGCAGGTAAAGGTGGTGAGCCACCTGTAAGGACAGGAGATCAAAGGTTTCCAGTCCTACCTGATGCCTAGCAAGTTCCCTTACCTGTAGCTAACCCCTCCCCCAGGTACTTTGCTTTGGGAAAATCAGAGGTATCCAGAAGACAACCTGCTTGCTGCTATACTCCCTAACAACTGCACTCAACAGTGGAGCCAGGGAGAAAGCCATGTGGCATTGTTGGATTACTGGGTGTTCATTTCTAGGAGGCATTTGCTGAATGCCTACTGTGTACCAGGTCCCTTTCATTTGTAGCAGGCTCTCTCCTGTCTGTGTTTTCATTTGCTCTGTCCCTCCATCCTTAATGTACTTAAAGCTGTAAGGAATGTGTGTGCCGTGACAGGCCTCTACAAGTCCAACAGAGTTGGCCCAGTCTGACTCATGTATTCTCCATCCAAGAATAAAAATAGAGGCTGATCTATTCCAACCATCCTGAGAGATTAAAAGACTTATAAGCCAAAACAAGACCTGAGATAAACTGCCTTCATGTTAGGGAGGAGGCTGGTGGGTACCCCTGCGCCAGCAGCGTCCGGGAAGAGCTCCTGAAGCTTGATGGGACTTGTCCTGGCAGCCACTGGCCTCCCCAGGTCCTGTTACACATGTGTGCAAGAGGGAACAGAGACAGCCATGTGCACAGCCCTAGATGCCCTCAGCACCCACTCACATGGCTGCTGTCCCCGCATATTTCCTACTTGGAAAGTAAGAAATTACTTTTCAAAAAAAAAAAAAAAAAAGTCTCTGCCCCGTTGATCACAGACAGCTTTAATACCATTTAAATTTTTTTCCTTTGAGAATTTGATACAGTATATTTTTACCAGATTCATTCCCATCCCCCAGCATTCCTAGATCTTCCCCCATTTCTCACCTACCCAACTTTATGTTCTTTCTTTCCCTTGAAACCAAACAAAAACAAAAGAAAAGAGATATTAAGAACACATGGGGGCCAACTTCGTGTTGGCCAACTATTCCTGAGCACGTGGCCTGCCCTGGAGTGTACTCTGTGTCACGTTCATGTGATCTTAGAGAATGTACTGGATAACTTCTCAGTTTTCACGTGGGCTCCAGTCTTCTCCAGGACCTCATGGGACACAGGGAAGAGAGTAAGTGCTGGCTTATGTAGTAGGGTCTCCTTCAGAGGGGGAAGAGTGAAAAACCAGAACTTCTGATTCTGGATTGGAGGAGAATCCAAAGAATGAAGCTAGCCTAAGGGGCTCAAATAGAAATAGGAGGAAGGATGTCCTGTGCCCTCTGCCACCATCTCAATACCTAGACCAGTCAACAAGCAGGTGAGCAGAGGGAGGAAGGCAGGTTGACAGCCATCAGATAGATCAGACAAGGCTTGTCTATTTTGTATCACAGATGGTGTTCATACAGAAAAAGATTCTTACAGGTCTGGGGGCTAATAAGTCCAAGGGAACAGACACAAGTATCAGGGGAGCCTCACTGACACACATGTTAGAAGGAGAAAGGGAGGAGTGGAGAGATGGAAAGTTAAACACACACACGCACGCACACACACACAGGTACATACACATACAAACATATACATGCATGCACATGTACACATACACACACACATGCACACACGCATACATGTACACACAGAAACATACACACATGCACATACACACACATATACAAATATACAGGCACACATATGCATATATACACACATATACACACACATACACACATATGCACATGCTCACATACACATATGTACACACATGTATACATGCATACACACACATACTAAATACATATGAAAGAAATGTTTAAAGTCCAAGCAGGCAGCTAACACAATGGGCATTTCTGTTGTGGTTCTTGAGGACAGGTGTCAAATGGCCTGTCTTTTCCTCTCTACCTCCCTCCTGGTTTCAGGCAGGTACCATTGGTTTCTGGCATTTCTTGACTTTGGAAGCTGCATGATCTCTGTCCACTCAAGGTCTGCCTCCATTACCGTGTGGCTTTCCTCTGTTGCTCATCTTAGCAGACCTCCAACTTGTACGTGAAAGTGTGTGCATATGTGTGTGCATGTGTATGTGTGTTTCTGCTACATTTCCATTTGTAATACCTCAAGGACATCAGTCAGGAACTTTAACCATCCCTGTAGCCTCTACACTAGGAAAGTATAGCCTGGATGGTTAATTTTACACATTAGCCTGACAGAACCACAGGGAACCCAGATGCTGAGCTGAATACTGTTTCTTGGCACATCAGAGACATTTTCCAGAAGAGATTATCTTTCAGTTTGGTGAGTAAAGTAGCTGAGCCCCATGCAATCCTCCAGGGCACAACTAGAATAAATAGGGGAAGGAGAATCTCACTGCTGAGGCCCGGCTGCCCACAAACTGAAATGTACACTATGGCTGTGAAGTTCTTTATGCTTAGAATAGGGCTCGTACTGTCATTTCCCCTCCCACCAGCCTCCCCCTGGGTCCTGACCAGAAGGCAGACTCTAGGCCTCTATGAGTAGATGCTTCTTCATAAATCCATAAAGAGAACTCACTCCTGGGATGGGGGTGAGGGTGCTGCTTTATACTGGAGCCTGGCACTATGTGGCTACAGCTCCCTTCTTCAGGAAACACGTCTCTTGTTTGAGCTTCTGCCCTCCTCTACCTAATCCCATAAAAGTAGGAAGACAAGCCACCATACGTTTGCTTTTTAGGGTATCAAGAGCCAACTTTAAGCTATATTATTTGGCTTTGGAAAGAGTCTGGGTTAACACCATCAGTTCATTTCCAGCCCTGCTTCTGCCCCATGATGCCTGTGTGCCCCTTGAGCACACTAAGTGTTAGTTTCCACGCCGACATTTCATGGGTGACTCTGACCTTCTCTGCCTCACAGGACTGCCAGGAGGATTCTAAGTGAACTAAAAAGTGCTACAAGCCTGTGGGACAGGCGGAGCAGTTAATGCTGGCTAGAACCGCCACAATTCTTCTCTCACCCCAGTGGCTAGCCTGATCTTTGCTTAAGGGGAATGGTTTCTAATAGAAAGCAACCATCAGGTTGTCCATTCGTGACTTCCATCAGAAGTCAGGAAGAGAACCGGTGGCCTTTATTATGTCACATGTGCCTACGTGCTCTAAGGACGGTTTCTGAGAAGCTTTGCAAGTGCTCAAGATCTAGATACCACACTTACCAGGGCTGAAGCTCTGACACACTCTGTCACAAAAGCTAGGTGAGGTTGCTAGGATACAAAAGTCTCCATCACAGGAGTAGACTGCCTGCTTTCCACCCTGAGGCAGGGGGATATCAGTGTAGACCTAGTGTTGTGCCCGCTGAGGAATCAATGAATGATGGTCTTATTGGATGTGTGATACCTGAGACTTGAAGAAAAGACTTGGATGTGTCACTGAAGAAAACAGCAGCCTGGGACAGTTGCTAATCGTAGGCCAGACATGTTGCTGTGTGTGTGTGTGTGTGTGTGTGTGTGTGTGTGTGTGTGTGTGTATGTAGTGTATGTATATGTGTGTATGTGTGTATATGTAGTATACGTGTAGTATGTGTATATGTGTGCATGTGTATATATGTAGTGTATGTATATGTGCGTGTGTGTGTGCATGTAGTATGTGTGTCTGTGTGTCTGTACCAGACTGATTGGGCATTGTTCACATAGCCATAGTTACCCCAGGCTTTTCCCATCATAAAATTTCCCTATCTGCCCTCTAGCCCTCTTCAGGGACTTGCCCTTTCTTGGTCCACATGCCATCTGAGGAGACACCTGATGCTGTAAAGGTGGTGCTGTGGTGCATCCCCAGCCCTTACTGGAAAAGCTGCCCAGTAAACGCCCAGTCAGCACACGTCAGCAGCTCTGCTCCAGGGCTCTGCTGTCAGCAAAGGCACAACCAGGCCAAAGCTCTCTACAGCTGCTGTCTCCTCACTGAACCAGCCCAGCCCGCCTGTCTCCAGGCCAATGGCTGCTAGGTACCCATATCTGTTACCTCGCTGCCTTTCAGGAGCTTCCAGCATTTCTTCAGTAAAACAGACCCACACTCTAACTAGGAACTTGACCATTCTTCCCCAGGTTTGGCATTCCTTCCCAAGGCTGGGCTGGCAGAGCAATCAGTGTGGACAAAGGCACAGTTCCTCACCTGAGCTGCCTGTGTGGGAGTTAGAGCATTCGTTATATTGTCCAGTGACACAAGGGTCCTGTCTGAGTGTCCTTGTCAAGAGCATTGAATCAGACATCAGCAACAGACCATCGAGATGAAGTGAAAACTGACTAGATGTTGAAGCAAGGTAGTCACAGAGACCACTCAGTTGGCAAAGTGCTTGCCGGGCAAGGATGAGTACCCATGTTCAGTTCCTAGAACCCATGTAAAAAGCTAGGCATCCTCAGGCAGGAGGACACTCAGGACTCCCTGGCCAGGCAGTCAGCCTAGCCTAATTTAGGAGTCCCCAGATCCTACATGGAGGAAGAGAGCCAACTTCAGTAAGTTGTCCTCTGACCTTCATGTATGTGAGGTGCATGTGCGTACTCCCCTCAAAAGACCACAAAAACATATATATGTAATTGTTTAAAAGCCAGATGGCTCCTGAAAAAGAACAATACACACATGCTTACATATACACACATACATACACACACACATATACACATATACATACACACATATACACATACACACATAAATACGTACACATGCATATACATATACACATACACATTCACATGCATATGCATATATACACACACACACACACACACAGACCCATACACACAGATACATATATACACATACACAATCACACATACACATATACATGCAGACACATACATATACACATACATACATACATACATACATACATACACACACAAACACATGCACATACACAGATACAGCTGGAACCCATACCATATCAGGTACTGTGTGCTCTGCAGGATACACATCTAGGACAGGGGTAGGATTCACACACAGGACAGTCTAGGGAAGGGAGCAGTTCAACCTCAGGCACTGTGTGCTCTGGAGGATCTGTACCCAGCACAGTTGGGAACAGGGAGCAGCTCAGTATCTAAGTTTTGGACAGATGAGTTCATGTATGAATTCATCAATAGTCTGTCCTGCCCCATGCCAAGCCCAGACATGACTCTCTTCCCACACATGTAGGAGGTGGGTGTGGAAAAGTTAAAAAACCATCCCAGGGATTATAGCTGCATAGTGGCCAAGTTTAGCTAGGAGCTATTGTTCATGTCCCCAGAGACTAAGCCCCTCTCCCTACATGCTGCCATCATTAGCAAAACAGCATGTCCATGTGTGCATGTATGCACATATATGAGTGTGTGCATGTATATACATGAGTGTGTACATGTATATACATGTATTGTGTACATAATATATATGTTCATGTATGTGTGTGCATACACAGCTGTGTCCCTCTGTATGATGTGCACAGGAATAAGAGCTCTTGATCTTCAGGAACACCAATGATAAGAAAAGGCTTACGAATATTTTCTGAACTCTAATCGATAAAGTCCCCAGCTGACCCCATGCCTGAGTCTGTCCTGGCCTTAGCCCTGACTCAGCCACATGGAGCACAGGAGAAAAGGACTGTCCTAGCCTTGTGTTTCTCTTATCTCTGAGAGGAGGCTCCGAGTTTCTGTGAGTGGGGAGTTGCTACCCTAAGTGAGGACCAAGAAGTTCTGGGTCACAGAGAAATGGGAGTGAGCTTCCAAACAGACCCCTGTGGTGGACCCACACTCACTCTCCATTCATGGTCCTGCTGCAGGTTGAAGGGAGAAAGATGGATAGCTATGGAGTATAGGGATGGCTCAAGAGCCTTTCACCCAACAGGCCCATGCTTGGATAAGCTAAGACGAGGACAGACCCAACAAGAGAGCAACAGTGGTCACTACTAGCTTTTTCTTGGCTTGGTCACATCTTGAGAGTGATTTTCACATCCAATCGACTTGCCAGTCTCAGAAGCTCTCAGGAACCACAGTAACAAGGCCCCTAAGGACCAGCACCACAAGGACTAGAGAGCAGGCTGAATCACCATATCTGAATCAAGAAGTCTGGTAGGCCGTGAGGTCACCAGCAGGAGCTGTGTACTGGATGCCAATGGGAACTGTAGCTCTTGGCAAGTGTCCAGAGTGATCTGGACTTGAGCTGTCTCCTTGGCGACAGTGGGCTAGGGGTCTGGCTCTTCTCTCCCAGCCCCAGTGGCCTGCGTCTAGCAATGGCATTGATCCTATTGACTATGCTAAGGACAGCAAGAGTGAGCTGTGCAGACAAACTCCCTCAGATGCTTCACAACAACCCTCAACTCCTCAAGAGCCACAGCTGCCAGCAGCAACATGGCTGACAGGTACAGGCTGAGTCACACCGGGAGATTTGGATGGGTTTGCTGGGGGTGGGATGGGGTGGATTCCTCTCTAGTATGCTCTTGTGCTTCCTAAGCACAGGGTACCCTGTGCATGGGGGGAATGTCTCATTTTTACTCCATATGGCCTGGCTCCAGTTGCCTGGATCCTCTCCTGCAATGCCAGGCCACTTGGGGCTACAGACAGGCTAGGGGATGTGTGAGTCTTATAAAGTTTCTCAGAATCAGCTTCCATGAAAAGCAGCTATACAGTCCCATCTGAGAACATCATGGAAGATCACAGTGTTGAAATAAGAGTAATGTGTCACCCAGTTCCAACTGCAGCCTCTGTGTCAGGCAGCCTTCCCTATCAACATTCCCCTATAAAGTACGGCCGAGGTCCCGGGATATACTGTCTGGCTCTTTCTAGCTCCAACCCATCAGGATATGTAGGATGTGACCAATGACCTTGTCAGAGCCAAGACCATCCCCATCAGAATCAACAGGCATAAGCTCAGAGGCCACACACATCCTTCCTGGAGAAGGAAGTCCCAGGCAGCTGCGGTAGAGAAATGACCAAGGGATCCCAGGACCAGCAAACAGCCACAGGATGCCCTAGGCTCCTTCCATAATTCTTAGGGTGTAAAGGACAATGTGCTAACCAGCTACACCAATTCTTGATGGAGCTTAGCCTGGCACCAGTCTGGTGTTCAGGAAGAAAGTAAGCAGCTTTCAAAGATCTTGAAATGGCAGTGAATCACCCTATCTGATTCAAATGAGAGTTTAGGTGGGTCTGAAGAGAGCCCATTGCCTCAGACTAATGCCCTATTGCTTCAGAAATTTACCTCCTAAGAGTTTCATAGGCCAAGGGAGCCTTACATTTGCATTGACTAAGCTCCTAGTCCCTGCAGGCCACCCACTTAGTAAGGCTCAAGGAAGCTTGACTCCAAGTGCCTGGGATTCCTCAGGGTTCGGCCTCTCTTTCTCCCTGACACACCCAGTCTAAGCTCATGGGTTCAAGTCACAGCCAGAGAGGATCCTTAAAATCTTGGCATGTCTCCCAGTTACTGCCTGGATCCTTAATCTCTACCAGACCTCTCCATTCTCCTGAAACCTTGGCTGTCACTGGGCTGTGGCCACCCACCTGGGACCCTCTGTAAGTGTCAGCTCCCCATATAGACAGCAATCTCTGCCTTGTCCTCAGCAGAGCTGATCCTAAACTTTCCTGGACACCATGTGGTTCTGGAACATTTGACTGTCCCGTTCCTTCTCCTCCAGCTTCTTGTTGGCATAGTAACACAGTGCAGAGGCTACCTCAGGGGCTTCTACACCAGCCTCGCCTCCAGTGTGTGTGCTGTCTTCTAGTAACACAATCTGAAGCCCCAAAGGCTATATCAGCCGTCATCCCAATGTTGACACAGGAGACTGGTTTCTGTCAACCAGAACCCCTTATAAACAACCATGGTGTCTGGACACCCCCTTCCTGGTTGGGTTCAGAAAATGTAAGTTGGACTTTGTCTCTGTCACTGTTACCTTTCTTCGATGGTCTGCCATTGCTTCACTGCTTTTCTCCAGTTTCCTGTCAGAGCAGCTGATTAGACAATGGGCAGGGTTAGGGAGGAATCTAGCTTGCTTTATTCTGCAGCACAGACTTGCTTCCTCCTTCCTTTTTGGGCAGAGGGCAAGTTCAGGCAAGGTCTAGCCATGGAACCCACATTGGCCTCAGACTCATGATCTTCCTGTCTCTGTCTCCAGAGAACGGAGACTGCAAGTTTGTGCCACCATATTTCCAGTTTTAGAGACTGCATGTATCAAACCCTTCATTTTGTAGACAGATACATGAAGGCTTAGATGCAGCAAAGAACTGCTGGAAGACCACACATATTCATAGCAAATATCCCAGATCTCAGGTACTCCGTGGGGATTTATTTACTCAGTCAGGACACTACATAGAGTCTACCAGCTCATGGGAGGAAGAAGGAGAAATGAGGTGGATCCCTCTAAGCAATAGCACTTAAAGGTCACAGCCATTCGTTACTGATGTGAAATAAAACAATGCTAATACATAGCTGGCAGGTACAGGCTGAGTCACGCCTGGAGATTTGGATGGGTTTGCTGGGGGAGGGGGAGTTGGGAGGTGGATTTGATATGTTAGAATAGAGGCTCTAGTCTGGACACACCACACTAGGCCCAAACAGTTCCACATGTAAGAGTTTTTATTGGGAGAGAGATACACACACGGGGTGGTGGCAGAAAAAGAAGAGAGAGAGAGAGAGAGAGAGAGAGAGAGAGAGAGAGAGAGAGAGAGAGAAAGAGAGGTGTTTCCCATATATAGATGGGTGGTGATGTGGTGGTCACAGGTAAAGGTGGGAAGTAAGCTCAATGGATTCTGGGAATATGGCAGCTGTTGCCTTGGCAACAGATCTGTGAGGCCCGCCTATGTGACATCATGGTTTTTGGAGGCCCTGATGCCAGCAAGATTCCTTTCTAGTATGCTAGAGTAATGTACCACCCAGGGTGAAGTAGTTATTGAACCCAAGATGGAGCAGAGCTCGGGCGCATGGCACCACACAGCTGGCATGCCACGGAGGCCAGAAACGAAAGGAGTGTTAGGATCCTATACCTGTGAACTGCTCAGAGCAGGCCAGCCCTGAGTGGCTTCCAGAGCCCAGGGCGATGTGACAGGTGGGACTTACTGCTGATGGGTGCAGAGCTTAGTCCAGGACTAGTACAAGTGCTCTGAAATTAGACTGACTTTTACAACAATGTGAACTTTTCAAACCATGTGTAATGTGGCATTGTGGGATATCAGTGACAACTTAATATGGGAAGAAGACACCAGGTTTGTTATCCAGGCAAGTACTCTAACCATGGAGCAACAACCCAGCCCAATACCTGAATTTTTAGGAAAGCCTCAGACCACCTTGCTCCTGGTAGCCAGTGAAAGAGAATGAGGTGGGGGTGGGGTGGGGATGGGGGTGGGCTGGGAAGTAGGGTAGAGGTAGGGGATGGGGAGGTGAGTACACTGGAAGTGGAGGAGAGGTGAAGTTTGCAGGGATCCCAACAAAGAAGAGAAGCAATTTCAAGCTGTTCCAGAGGAAGGAAGAAAAGAAACTTAAAATCCTGGAGCCAGTTGGAAGCTCATTTCTTTCATCCTGGCTTCACTGATCCTACGTGGGCGGCACAGCTCCTGGCAGCGACCGACCGTGTGTGGGTGGTGTTCTCAGAACAAAAGTTCACTGCTGCTGCCAGAGCCAGCACCTAGGGAAGGGCTTCTGTCCCCTCACAGCCACAGTGTAGCTCAGGTCCACATACCAGACACAGTATAGCCTGTACACACACACCATGCCACACACACCACACCACACACGCACCCCACAC
>JADRCD010202545.1:0-24710 GCA_019843815.1 Montemys delectorum | reverse complement strand
AGAGAGAGAGAGAGAGAGAGAGAGAGAGAGAGAGAGAGAGAGAGAGAGAGTAGAGGAGTAGAGGCTGGCCATGAGCACATGGAGAAGGGGGTGAGGGAATGGGAAGAGGTGGTAAGGATGGAAAGGACAGAGTGAGATCAAGGCAAGAGAGAGAGGAGGGGCAAGCAGCCCTTTTTATAGTGTTGCCAGGCGTTGCCAGGTAACTGTGGGGCAGAGCCTAGACAAAATGCCAACACAATCTGCCCTTCGTGCTGATAACATCACCAAACCCTATCTACCCTACCTTGGAGTAATAAAGTGAGCTGTCTCACTGAAGCCGAGTCCTCGAAGCTCTTCCACCACACTCACGGCCATCTGAACCCTGCTCGCTGCTTTAGGAACTTACTCTAAACCTTTCCATTGACGTTTGGTCCAGGTGCACTTGGCATGTGGTCCCTGCTGCAAGTGAACACTCGGCTGAGGGTGTGTTGTGTGTCAGACGCCATTAGATTGCTAGACGTAACAGGTGTGTAAACTGGGGTTTGTTAAGTCTGTTTGGAGAACTTTGCTCCAAGGAGCTACTACTTCTTGATCAGAGAGTTGGGTGGTTTCAAGCATTTGCAAGGAGCCCCATTCTTTACCTCTTCTGTGATAGGAAATCCCTGCGTAGATTTCCCTATTTGTCATTAGTGAACCCACCTCTACCCTGTTACTGACCACAGGACTTCATGGATTCAGCTGCATATCTGCCCCTGTGCCATGGAGTCACTGGAGTGAGCTTGCTCTGTGTGAAGGTACTGAGGGCCCTTGGTGGCTTCTTCTTGGCTCGGGGCTGTTTGTGGTGGTATAGACCTGGGATTGATCACTCCCGGCACAGGAGATGAGAAAAGACAAGCTCCTTCCCCTCGCCCATCCCAGGGGACAAGATGCTGTGTGACTCTTACACACAGAGGAAGACTGTTGGTGACATTCAGGGCTCCAGGTGGATCCAGGTGCATCCTGACAATAAAGCATGGCAGGGCTTCTTTGTAGAAGAGACTCATGGCAAGCAGCAGCTCTTCTCAGAATAAGCAACATGGCTGTAGCTACCAATAGACGCCTTCCATGGATGCCCGCTCAATGCTTCAGCTGGTCACTAGACAGGGTAAAGCCGGATCAGCACAGTGCTGCTCGAGGAGACTGACTTGAAAAGGCGGTCCTGGCTTTTTAAAGGTTCTGTTTCCTCTCATAGATGCTTCTCTACTGCATCACGCCTTCCTCCCTTCATGATTTTCATGTTTAACTTCATATAGTCAGACATTTTGCGCACACGTATGTCTGTGTAGGACACATGTGCAATGCGTGTGGAGGCCAGAAGAAGGTGTCATCTTGTGGGTGCTGGGAACCCAACCCAAGTCCTCTGGAAGAACAGCCAATGCGATTAACTACTAAGCCACCACGCAAGGCCGCCTTAGTGCTCTCGGAAACCGAGAGGAAACATCACAGGATACAGACACCACCTCCCCCTCATCCCTCCCTGCCCCCAAGTGTGCAGAGGAACCCTGCCAACCGGAGGATGGATCCCTCCAGCCAAGGGTCTGCCTAGCCCGTGGCCTTCAGAGTTACCTCTGGATCTGAGTGGGGCTCCAGGCAGTTTATTATTTTGCCTTTGCTTCTGGCACTTCTTAAAACAAACCTCAAAGATGAAAAAAACTCTTGTCTGAAATGCATTCCTTTTAGAATCCAAGAAATGACTCACAGAGGCTGGGCTGGCATTTATGTCCCCGTTAAGATGATTAGCTGCAGAAATCCTATTTTTGAAATGTAGACTTTGTACCCTACATAATCTTCTAGAACAAAATAGAAGAAAAAATAATTCTACAGGGAGATGGGGGAAAGGATGACATTCCTGTTTACATAGGTAGTGTTATTTAAATACAGTCTACTTACCACTTATTTTACACCTCACTCTAGTTTAACATAGGATTAAAGAGATTAAAAGATTATTCATTCGGTAAAGTTGCTCACAATGTTCTTTAGAAAACATCTCATCTGTGTGTGAACTAAAGGAAGAAGTTTGGTCTGGGTGATGAATGAACAAGCAGATGTAGATATCCTTTATCCCAGAGAGAAACAAGACTCCCAACACCTGGTGCATGAGGCCCCAACACTCAGGGTGTGCACAAATCTTGAGAAAGTTAGAAGTGAAACAAGCCAGCTACAAAATAACAGGTGCTGTGGGGGACACTCCTAAGAGCTCCCTGGTACTGTGTGACAGTAGAATGGGGGTTTGAGGCTGGGACAGGGGGCTGTCATTTACTGAGGAGATTTAGTCAGGGGCCATGAGAGTGTTTGGAGCTGTATGGTAGAGATGGCTGTACCTCTGTGCAAATGTGCTCGATGCCTTTGAAGTGAACCCCTAAACATAGTTGCAATGGAGAATTTTATGATATGCAGATTTTACCACAATAAACATTGTTTTCTCTAGGAGCAGATGTTGAGAAATATTAGTGGCCTGGGGCTTCTTTCTGCTTCTTTTTCATCTTGGCAATGCTGGGCTGTTTTTGGGTTTTTTGTTTGTTTGTTTGTTTTTTTCCAGAAATGACCAAGTGACTCATTCTTCAAAGCCAACCATTAGCCGGGCCTACCACACTTTATTACACACCAGTGAAGGTTCAAAGGGGCAAAGTGATTTTCTGATGGCCCATACAATGGACAGTTGGCAGGGGACAGGTACAACTGTTCTCCCCTGGGCTGGGGTGGATCTCAACTGTAGGAGCCTGATGGCTCTGAGAAGCATGTAAAGTTATTGTGGTCGTTTCCCAAGTTTAGACACCACCCCTTTGTTCTGGTGTGCTAAGCCTCTCATTGTCAAAGCAATATGGTCTCAGGTGGGCCATAAAAGCCAGCCCTAGTCTAAACCCACACAGTTAACTGTGTGGGAAGTCCCAGTTTCTAAAAAGGTTTTATTTGTGTGATAACTCCTACATAGCCAATGTTGCTCACAATAAGACTTTATGAGTGCCTGCTCAAGAACAATGACAGCCCTTAACTCCAACCTGAGAGGAGTGTTCTCTTGTCAGAGACTTTAATAGAAAATAAAGCAACCAGAGTAAAGATCGCTGAGATCACCTGACGGGACTGAAGCCGGAACATATATTCTCATCCTGTATGCATTTTTGTGCTTCTCATGTAGGATGTACCTTATGTTTCAGAATTGCGTGTGAATGGCCATAGAGAGCATGGAAAGCAGCCACAGTATTCCCAAAATAACCCGTGATGTCCATCAGAACCTTTTAAGCACAGTGTGTCCAGAACATAAGGTTTTTCTCTTTACAATTCACCATGGATTTTGGTAAAGTAGGGGTTGTGGAGCAATACCTCATCAAACATAGACCAGATTATCAGGTAAGTTTACAAACAAGATGTGTTCATTTTATACATGAGCAGGCTATCCCATCTCCACTGGAGTGGTGCGCTTAGAGGGATGTCAACTCAGGCATACTGGCATGACCATTCTTCATTGCTCCAAGTATATGTTCCCTGGGAACAAAAGAGGTCAGAAAATGGATCTCCCCATTGCTACGAGTCTGCAGGAGGTTGCATCAGGAAAACCTCTTTTCCCAGGACTAGCCCACCTCTATTTTCTATAACTTACTAGGGGTATAGTGCTCACTCGGGATGAGTAACTTCCACTGTGCTCTGGTGAGCTCACACCTCACCTCTTTGTCCCCTACACTGCAGTAGAAAGGACAAGGTTTCACTGGAGATCCTCAGAGAAACCCCAGGAGCACCCTCCCCAATGGAGTTTACATCTTGTGGTCAAGAAATGCAAGCAGAATTGAAATTCTGCAAAAAAAAATAGGGATGGTGAACCCTGGGGGGAAAACAGCTGCCCGTGTGGGTGGCCATTGCTCTTCTATAGAGGGCCTCTGGCGCTGTCTTAGTCAGGGTTTTTATTTCTGCACAAACATCATGACCATGAAGCAAGTTGGGGAGGAAAGGGTTTATTTGGCTTACTTCCACATTGCTGTTTATCACAAGGAAGTCAGGACTGGAACTCAAGCAGGTCAGGAAGCAGGAGCTGACGCAGAGGCCATGGAGAGATGTTCCTTACTGGCTTGCTTCCCCTGGCTTGCTCAGCCTGCTCTCTTATAGAACCCAAGACTTCCAGCCCAGGGATGGCCCTACCCCTTTGATCACTAATTGAGAAAATGCCCCACAGCTGGATCTCATGGAGGCATTTCCCCAACTGAAGCTCACTTCTCTGTGATAACTCCAGCCTGTGTCAAGTTGACACACAAAACTAGCCAGTACAGGCGCCATCAAGTTCCCAGCCTTTGGGAGCATCCCTGACTGTAAAGAGACATGAGCTGCTAGCTCAGATCTCTATTCTCTCTTCTTCTTCACCTTCTAATTCTGTTGTTAGAGGCTGATCCTGAAAGGTCAAGTACAAGGGCCTGAGGCAGGTAGCTCTGAGGTATCCCAGAAGCAGTGGCTTGCAGGATTATGCAGCTCCCCTCAAGCCCAGCACTATGTCGGAGGTGTGACGATGGTGTCCCTTCGCCCCTGAGATACTGTATGTTTTCATCTGGAACCTAAGGGTAGACCCTGAATAGCTAAGTTCTGAAGGTCACAACTACCTGGGAAATGTTGAGAAATCCCGCCTGTGAGGCTAATGTTCACCTTGCAAGTGCCATCCCTCCATCTACCTTATGTATCATGAGATGTTGTCCCATGTCACTGGCAGACCACAGAATAAGGAACCAGACTGTCTCTTTACTCAGCTTTTTCTATTCCTCTGTGACCATAGCTTTTCCTTATCTGCAGTTGTCTGGGACCAGCTGTAGCCAGAAATGTTACATGGAATATTCTATAGATACTTCATAAATTTTAAATTGTGTGGTTTTCTGGTGTAAAGACTTGTAGCATCTGGCTATAACCCATCCTGGGCACAAGTATCCCTTTATCTTCTGTGTCCACACTATATTTTCTACCTGCCTGTCACTTATAACCAGTTATCAGTTCAACAAACATCAGTACTCGCCTCAGATTCATGCATCTACCTCTGTGTTCTTAGAGTATTCCCACACTACATGGGGGGGGGGGGCATTGTATCTCATTACAACATTCCCAATGGGAATAATCTTGCCCAGTGGACATAGGCAACTTCAAATGACATTATTGATTATTACTGAGAAGAAATGCCACTAGCATTTAACAGAAGGGCAGGGAAGCTGTTGGCACCATATGTACACCACACAGCCTCAATGGACCGTGGTCCCAATCTAAGGCAGCAATAGATGGAAAAGAAGAATCTTGAACTTAAAAAGAAAGGGTAATGGGAAAGATTTCATTCCAGAAAAAGGGAGAGGGAACAGAAAAGATGTCTTAGTGGATAAAGACCAGAGTTCAGGTCCCCAGAACACACACAGAGTTGGGTGTGACAACATTCATGTGAATGCCACTGTTCCTGCAGTGGGATAGATGGATCAAGACAGATCCCCAACTACAGGCTAGCTAGCCTGGCATGCATATCAGTGAACAATGGACCCTGGCTCAAACACACCATGGCATATGGGTGCCTACACTTAAGGACACACAAAAAGACCCACAATGAAGCTGGCCTTGTTCCTTTCAAACTTAAGACACCTTCCCTTTGGTTACTCACTGGAAACAAGTGAATCTCTTGTTTCAGTCGACAGATGAGTTATGGGTCCCTGTGGCTGGCTGGGGCTGACACATCACAGACAGTGAAGTCTCATCTGCTGTGTGTCTGGAAGAGACTCCTTGGAGCTAACAGAGTGAGCAGACAAATAGCCCTCATCCCTGGGGACACCAGAGCTTCTAGAAGCTAGAACGTTGTAGAAAGGTACACCTCATGGCTTGTGAGTGGCCAAGGCTCAAAAACTGTAGGAACTCTCTGGAATTATGAATCCACTTTTGAACTCTGCCCCCCTGTACCTGACCATGACATTCCCAAATTTCACTTTAAAATATCCTTATGAGTTCAGTGGTAGACTGAACACCTAGCAGGTGGGAGACCTTGGATTCAATCCCCAAATACTTTAAAAGTGAATTTAAAACCCTAAAATATGTCACTGAAGCCATTGCAGAGTTGTTATGAGACTTCATATATTAAAGGCCTTCCCTCTAGTACCGCAGAACAAGGCTGTATTTGGAGTTAAAGCATTTATTTAGTGAGGTGATCCAGTCAGAATGAGGTCATTAGTAAGAGCCCTGATTCAGCGCAACCGGTGTCATCTTAAGAAGAGATCAAGAACCAAATATGCTCAGAGGGTTGACCATGAAATTTCCAAGTTCTCTCATCCATGTTGGCTACCCTGTGGCTAACACATTGGCTACCTTCCTTACAGGGGTGGTTTACTGAGCCCAACCCAACAGCATCTAGTCAGTGAGTGTCTGTCAGAAAATGTGGCACCCAGAACCCTTGAGGCACTCCAAGTACTCACTAACCGTAAGACCAGCAGGGCCCTGTACCTTACTGAGCTTGTCTTTCTCCAGCAAGAAGGCAAGACTGTAGAATACCAGGCTTCTGTCACTGTTATTTTTCTGGTTGTTGAGGCAAGGTCTAATGAAGACCCTCATGATGGTTGGTTTTGACTGTCAACTTGCTATACTCTAAAGTCCCCTGAGAAGAGAGTCTCATTGAGGAGTTGTCTAGTCTTGTTTAGCCTATGGGCAAGTCTATGGGAGGGTGTATTGCTTGCCTTACTTGATGTGGGAAGATCCAGCCCACAGTGGGTAGCGTCATTCCCTGGGTTTGGGTCATGGACTGTATAAGAGTAGAGAGAGCTAGCTGAGCACTAACCATATGTTAATTTTCTCTCTGCTCTTTATATAGTAATATGCTACTATATGGATACTCTTGGCCCTAGCTGGGCCAAGTTCCTGTCAGCTCTGAGTTCCTTCTTTTGATGGGTGATAACCTGAAATGGTGAGCCAAATAGATTCTCCCTCTGCTGTGCTGCATTTTACCAAGGTGTTTATCACAACACAGCAACCACACAAGGCAACCTTCTTCCTCCTACTTCAGTAGGACTGTGTGTAGGGGGGAGGAGTGATTTTGAGACTGAGAGAAACATAATGGGATGGTGGGAAATCCAAGAGGAAATGAAAGAATTTCCTAATCACTGTTGAATTGAGATAAAGGTCTGGCTGGGATTAGGTATCATCAGCCATTCTAGAAGAAATATTTTCTTGTACATGTTTGAGGTTAAGAAAAATCATCCTCAAGACAATCATGGTTAGGAGCAAACAGGAGAGATCCCATCAAACCAGGAATAAGCCAAGCCAGGGCCACAGTCTGCTTAGTAGTGCTTAGGTCTGCAGTAGGTCTCCCTGGACACTTCCCATCACTTAGCTATGTGAGAGCATGTGTGCATGTGTGCTCTGTGTGTGTGTGCCTGTGTGAGTGTGTGTGCATGCATGTATGTGTGTGCAGGTATGTATGTGTACATGTATGTATATGTGTGTGTGCATGTGTGTGTGTGCCTGCATGAGTGTGTGTACGTGTATGTCTATGTGTGCAGGTATGTGTGTGTACATGTATGTACATGTGTGTGTACATGAGCGTTTGTGTGTGCGTGTTCATGTGCATGTTCATGTGGATGTGCATGTGAGTGTGCATATGTGGAAGTCAGAGGCCAATGCTAGATATCTTCCTTCTCAGTTCTACTCACTGAACTTGAAGCTGCCCTCTTCAGTCAGACTGCCCTGTGAGCAAGTCTCAGGACCCTCCTGTCTTCACGCCCCTACCCTTCAGTCACAGGACATGCTCTGTAACACCCAACTTTGATTTGTGTGTTGGAATTAAACTGAAGTCCTCATGGTTGTAGTGCATGCACCTTTACCAACCGGGTCCTCTCCCTGGCTCTGCCTGCACATTCTCTGAGGGGTGACACGGTCCCTGAGGGGAGAAGTGGTCCTTGAGGGGTAACACATCCTATCCAACAAGGTTGTACTGTACAGTATTAGTGCTTTTCTTCAGGGAGAAATACAATAGAACGTAAATTGGTTGTGTTTCCTAGAGAGCCTTTGTGTTATGCAGCTCCCCGTTTCTGTAACAGATACTCTATGATATGCCAGCTTCCAGAACAAAAAAGATTTATTTTGGCCTATGTTCCAAAGGTGTCAGCTCAGGATCGAGAGTAAGGCAGCACATCCTGGCAGCAAAGTGTGGCAGAGTAAAGCCAGAAAGCTCACACCTGGAACATGAAGAAAAGAGGAAGGGGCTGGTGTTCTTCTCTCTCGTCTCTCAGCTCTGTGCCATGGTTACAGATGTGATCTTTTAGCGTTTTACACTTCCTGCCTCCACCTCACCATAATGAACTCTTACCCCTTTGGAACCATAATCTAGAATAAATTCTTTCTTAAATTACCTTTGGTCATAATGCTTTATCACAGCAACATAAAGTCACTAGCTCATGAGGACCCTAACATCACCCTAAAGGACAGTCCCTCCTATAAAGAAGAAACCAGGCAAAGAAGGAACCCATGATTCCCCCAGGAGTGGCAAGTCTCCTGAGGTAGACATATGGGAACTGTCATGGTAGCTCAGTGGTAAAAGCTGTGGTCAAACTCTCTGATCTCATCAGAGTCTGATAAGTGTCTGGTATCAGCTGGTGATTAACTTCTACCCCTCCTTGAAGAAGAGGTGGAGATGCTTTCACAAATCCATGCCCTGCCTACAGACAGAGACATGGAGGTCACACAAAGAGTGTATGTTTCTTCTCAGTTGCTCACAGTAATCCTGATGCTAAGGTGGCATGGTTTGGGGATGGGAAATTCTGCCACCCATCCTAGGAATCCCCAATGACACAGATATATTTGTCAGCTATTAGTAGAGCACAATGCCTGAGAGTGAGCTTAAAGGAGAAGCATTCACTTTGGCTCACAGCTTTGAAGGCCCACGTTCAGCTAGCTCATGGCTTAAGGCCTGCAGAGCGCATGCTGGAGGAAATGGTTCACCTCGTGGAGGTTGTGAAGCAAAGTGAGAGGAAGTGACTGGAATCCCACAGTCTCCTTCAAGGTCATATGAACTCAGTTGTACTAAGACCTCCACCAAGCCCCATCCCTAAAGACCTACCACCTTCCAATAGCATCACACACAGGGAACTAAGCCTTCCACACACAAGTGCCTGGGGAGCACTCTCAAAACGCACTGTCACTGGGAGGCTCTCTGCCACCTGGTCCTCAATTTAATGATAAGTGTCAAGACTCTTTTGCTGTAAAATGCAGTAATATTCATGGAATCCAGGTATGGGAGCCTGGGCTGGTTAGGACAATGAGGGATAGGAGGGCCTCAAGGAGAATTCTAGTGCTGGAGCCCGTCACTGTCAGACTGGAAGACAACAGCATCAGTAGCAGACAGAGCAATAAGCCAGGGTCTCAGCCTAGCTTGCGTGTTAGGAGTGCTCCATTGGGAGTGCTCCACAACACTGAGTGCTGATGGGTGCTCCATCAGACCCCAACTGCAAAGCCTGCTCTGCCTGCTTCTCAAGGGATTTATTTTTATTGTTGAGGAAATCCTTGGATTAACGTGTTAAAGGTACACGGTGTAGGTTGGTGTTACAGATAAGAAAAGTTTCTGAGCTGGCCACCAGGCAACAAGCAAGCAGTGTACAAGTTTGCAAAAAAACCCAGGCAACCGTGCCACAGACCAGACCCCGTCTCCTACAGAGGTTTGCGTCGCTCTGAAGGGAGATTACGTGCCTTCAGCAGCCACGTAGGGGAGTACTGCACTGACTCTGTGCACCCAGGGTATAGTTTATATTAGCTCTTTTCCCACCCCCACCCAGAAGATTCCTCCCCCCCAAAAGCATGCTTTTAAAGAAATTGCCCCCAAATAGCCACCACGAACTCAAATACTAACAGAACACATCATTAAGCATGTATACGACTTCCTTCCAAGACATTCTGTCCAGATGCAGGAGACACTGAGAGCATTTATTTACAGGCCACCCTCCTCACTACCCTAGTTCACCCCTCACTTTATTAAATTGCCTGCAGACAAAGAAATCAAAGTCTCCTGCGCAGAGAGCTAATGAATCAATAGCTCGTTCTGAAAGCAGAGCCGTGACTGTAAGACATTCCTTTGTTATACCCTATTCTGCGTTTACTTTCATCGTTGTGGTGACAAAACCAAGTTAAGGAAGGGAAGAAGGGTCTATTCTGGCTCCGTGCTTTGAAGGTACAACTCGTCAGGGTGAGAGTCTTAGGCAGCCAGTCACAGTGAAGGTGCAGCCAGGGAAGCAGATTGCTGATGCTCCTTTTTATCTAGTTCAGAGCCACAGCTGATGGCGATGGTGACACTAACATCTAGGGAGTGTCTTCCCTCAGTTAAACCTCCCTGACTATATCTTCACAGTGTGCCCAGCCAGAGGCATTTCTCCTAGGTGATACCAAAAGCCTGACCACAGCTTCTACTGGCCCAAGTGGATTGCTCCAGAGAGAAGTCTACTGCTCCACAGTGTCGTCTGCCACTTTAAGGAACAAATACCTCCTAGTGGGCACAAGCCTATCCCTCCCTGCCACCATTCCTATGATGGCTTTTGGAGCACCTAGTTCAGGGTACTGCATCTCCTGACAGAAGTTACCTGTGTTTGTGTGGTTCCATTTGTAAGTACTTCCAACGAAGTCAAATGGGCCCTAATCCAATGATAACTACGTTGTCAAAAGGAGGAAAAATTCAAGCACAGGCAAGTACAGAATTGAGATTCCCTACAAGTCTTGGGACACCAAAGCTATTTGGCAAGTGCCAGAAACTGGAATGGTAAGGAAGGATTCTCCTGGGACAAGGAACCAACTGGTTTGAGGAGCCAATTAACCCCCACAACTGTAATGATGAATCTCAACAATCCTAAGTCAGTGAGTCGGAACTTCATACAGTGGCCCCAAGAAACTCAGTTTAGGGCCTGTAATGCCCCCTTGATATACCTCATCTTCAAAGCCAATTAATATTACTATTTGTGTGCGGCGGGGTGTCATACATGTACAGGTACATGTGTGTGGCCACCCATGTCAACTTTGAGTGTTACTCCTCAAGAGTCATCACCTTGTATTTTGTGTGTTGGACATTTGCAATATAGTCTGTCTGTGCAGCCCTCGCTGGCCTAGAATTTGCTAGGCAAACCAGGCTAGCCTTGAACTCACAGAGACCCACCGGCATCTGTCTCCTGAGTGTTGGGGTTACAGACATGCACCATCATATCTGACTTACCTTGTATTTGGAGAAAGGGTTTCTTACTGGTCTGGTACTTACCTGTGAACCTGAGAGACCTTCCTTTCTCTCTCCCAAGTTCTGGGAATACAAGCATGTGCCTCCATGTCTCCCTTTTTAATATGGGTTCTAGGATAGAATTAGGGTCTTTGTGCTTTCAAAGCAAACTGAGCTATATCTGTAGCCCTACATTTTTATTTTTAATAAACCCCTCCTTTTCTGAGGTTTCCATCTCAGTCTGATTTAAGACGTAAGTTTAAGGAGGTTTGAATAGGGATGGCCCCTACAGGCTCATAGATTTGAATGCTTGGTCATTAGGGAGTAGCACCACTTGACAGAAATTAGGAGGTGTGGCCTTGTTGGAGGAAGTGTGTTACCAGGGTGGGTTTGAGGGTTTCAAAAGCTCAAGCCAGGCCCAGTGTCTTTCTCTTCCTGCTGTTTTCAAATTCAGATGTAAAACTCTCAGCTACCATGTCTGCCTGTGTGCCAACAATGTACCCCACCATGAAGATAATGAAACTAAACCTCAAAACTGTAAGCATCCCCTGTTAAATGTTTTCTTTTATAAGAGCTACTATGGTCATGGTGTCTCTTCATCAGCAAGAGGACATTGATTAAGACAGAAGTATGAAGACCCTTTTAGAATTTTACTGACTCCAGCAAGTCATATCCCATCCCAGTTACACACACACACACACACACACACACACACACACACACAGATGTTGCCATGGTAACCTTTATTGCAATTTGACTATATTTAGAATCACCATAGATACCTCTCAGCACATCTGTGAGGGATTTTTCTCAAACAGGTTTATTGAGGTAGGAAGGCCAAGCCACATTTAGGGCGGGACCATACCATGGACGGGGGTCTCAGACTCTGGTTCCCGAATGTGGATGCACCATGGCCAGCTGCTTCAGGATCCCAATGCCATGACCTCCTCACCACGATGGACTGTGTCCCCTCAATCTGTCCCCCAAAAGCAGCCTTTAATTTGTTTCTTATCAGGCATTTGGTCTCAGCAGCAATAGGAGCAGCTAATCCGTATTATTTCTAAAGCCGAGCTCTAGTTGTGTCTCCAGATTGCTCTAACACTCTATCAGGGCTCACAGAGGCTAAGACTTACCTATAACACTTTCCCCTGAGAAGGCTCAACCCCTAAGGATGAGGCAAGTGGGAAGTGTTTCTTCCCAGGGACACATCCTTGTGGGAAGCAGTGAGTTCACAAATCCAGGTTCCTCCTGGGTTTAGATATAACCCTATAGGGCTGAGAGAGTGGCCCAACTCAGTCTAAAAGTAGCTGTGTGTATTCAGGCAGGGCTCTGCACTTAGAGAGAGTCCTGGGCATTTATACACACACACACACACACACACACACACACACACACACACACACGGACACACATACACACATGCATACACATACACAGACATACACACACACACACACACACACGGACACATGCATACACATACACAGACATACACACACACACACACAGGGACACACACGCATACACACATGCATACACATACACAGACATACACATTCACATATACACACACAGACAAACATTCTCATACACCACATACACATTCATACACACATAAACTAACACACATGCACAACTGCACTAGGTTGACAGGCTCTACATACTTACACACACATTTACACATATGCACACACAGACATTTACATACACATACACACCGCATACACACACCACATACACACCGCATACACACACCACATACACACACACATGCATACACATATACAGACATATACATTCACATATACACACATAGACAAACATTCACATACATCACATACACACTCATATACACACACTAACACACATACACAACTGCACTGGGTTGTCATGCTCTACACACACACACACACACACACACTTCACATAATATAGTCAAGCTCTCATTATGAAATGGGGAGGGGCATTTCCAACTTACCCCATTGCACAGATGAGTGTACTAGAAGCTCTGAGGGGAAGATATCAGCTCAGGGTAGCAGAGCTGAGATTGTCACCCCACTCTCATGCCACCCCAAAAGGGAAGTTGTGCATGTGTCAATGTTGGTCCTAAAGCCACCTCAGAAGACCGCGTGTTTCTGTTCGTTTGAAAGGCTTTGGTCTTTCTGGCTACCTCAAGAGTAGAGAGGTGGTGGAAAGCTACTGTGGCAGAAACATATTCACATAGTGTAACACCAAATGCACACTCATGTCCCTTGCTATGAAGCAGGAAATGCAGAAGGAAGGGAAGGGACTGTGGCAGCCTGGTCAGTGTGCACACACAAAAGTAGACACAGGTGTTCATTAAGGTTCAAGATCTGATGCAAGGAGCGCAGCAGCCCCTATGGAGCCTCCTCTGCCTTGCAGGTGCAGACAAACTGTGCACAAGCAGCCTGTAAGGAAGAGCCCAGCCTTGAACTGAGCACCGGGAACTGAGCTCTGCAGATTAGGACTTGGGGGATTAGGGTGTTGCTTTACTTGATTTTGGAGAAAGGTTCAGAAGGAGAAACCCAATCAGCCCAGAGCTGACAACAAAGCTGTCAACGAAAAATAGCTTTAAAGCAAAACAGCAACAGCAATCTGGCTGCCTGCCTGCCTTGTCTCATTCAGTTTTGTCCTTCCCTGCCTTCCTCACTCGATGACTCTCTTTGCCTGTGTATCTAGCCCTCCTTCTGCTAGTATCTCTGGTTTTGTCTCACACAGATGATGTCCCTGGGGGTGGGGGGGTTAGAGGGAGTGGACAACCTGTGACCATTGCTGATTCTTTCTTACACTTTGGACCATTTGAAATTTTTTATTAGATATTTTCTTTATTTACATTTCAAATGAAATCTCCATTCTCAGTTTCCCCTCCATAAAACAAAAGAAAACAAAACCCCAAAAACAAACAAACAAACAAACAAAACCCTGCTCCCTCCCCCTCCCCCTGCTCACCAACCCACCCTCTCCCACTTCCTGGCCCTGGCATTCCCCTACACTGGGGCATAAAGCCTTCACAGGACCAAGGGCCTCTCCTCTCATTGATGACCAACTAGGCCATCCTCTGCTATACATATGCTTCTGGAGCCATGAGTCCCATCGTGTGTACTCTTTGGTTGGTGGTTTAGTCCCTGGGAGCTTCGAGGATACTAGTTAGTTTATATTGTTGTTTGTCCTAAGGGGCTGCAAACCCTTCAGCTCCTTGGGTCCTTTCTCTAGCTCCTTCAGTGGGGACCCTGTGCTCAGTCCAATGGATGGCTATGAGCCTCTACTTCTGTATTAGTCAGGCACTGTCAAAGACTCTCAGGAGACAGCTATATCAGGCTCCTGTCAGCCAGGACTTGCTGTCATCCACAATAGTGTTTGCATTTGATGAATGAATATGGGAAGGATTCCCAGGTAGAACAGTCTCTGGATTGTCCTTCCTTCAGTCTCTGCTCCATAGTTAGTCTCTGCAACTCCTTCCATGGGTATTTTGTTCCCCCTTCTAAAAAGGAACAAAGTATCCACACTTTGGTCTTCCTTCTTCATGAGTTTCTTGTGGTTTGTGGATTTTATTTTGGGTATTCCAAGCTTCTGGGCTCCATTCCTATCTCCTTGTACAAAGTTCAAGTCCAAGTGGATCAAAGACCTCCACATAAAACCAGATACACTGAAATTAATAGAAAAGAAAGTGGGGAAGAGCCTCGAGCACATGGGCATAGGGGAAAATTTCCTGAACAGAACACCAATAGCTTATGCTCTAAGATCAAGAATTGACAAATGGGACCTCATAAAATTACAAAGCTTCTGTAAGGAAAAAGACACTGTCAATAGGACAAAACAGCAACAAACAGATTGGGAAAAGATCTTCACCAATCCTATATCTGATAGAGGGCTAATATCCAATGTATACAAAGAACTCAAGAAGTTAGACTCCAGAGAATCAAATAACCCTATTAAAAAATGGGGTACAGCGCTAAACAAAGAATTCTCAACCGACGAATACCAAATGGCTGAGAAGCACCTAAAGAAATGTTCAACATCCTTAGTCATCAGGGAAATGCAAATCAAAACAACCCTGAGATTCCACCTCACACCAGTCAGAGTGGCTAAGATCAAAAACTCAGGTGACAGCAGATGCTGACGAGGTTGAGGAGAAAGAGGAACACTCTTTCATTGCTGGTGGGATTGCAAGCTGGTACAACAACTCTGGAAATCAGTTTGGCAGTTCCTCAGGAAAATGTACATAGTACTATCAGAGGACCCAGCTATACCACTCCCGTGCATATACCCAGAAGATGCTCCAACATGTAATAAAGACACATGCTCCACCATGTTCATAGCAGCCTTACTTATAATAGCCAGAAACTGGAAACAACCCAGATGTCCCTCAACAGAGGAATGGATACAGAAAGTGTGGTACATCTACACAATGGAGTACTACTCAGCTATTAAAAACAATGAATTTATGAAATTCTTAGGGAAATGGATGGATCTGGAGAATATCATCCTGAGTGAGATAACCTAATCTCAAAAGGACCATGTGAAATTTATGTCCAAATAGCACTTGATGAGATTCTAAGGAAAGAGCCAGAAAATTGCTTACTTCATCTTCTGAGGGGATGAGAATCTCTCTTTCCTCCAAGGCACATGAATTTAATGTGAATAATAAATGTCATCTGTTATTCTTGGGGCTGCTGTAACAAATGCCTCAGGCTGGGAGCCTGTTGTCTTAGGGTTTCCACTCCTGCACAAGCATCATGACCAAGAAGCAAGTCTTGGAGGAAAGGGTTTATTCAGCTTACACTTGCACACTGCTGTTCCTCACCAAAGGAAGCTGATACAGAGGCCATGGAGAGATGTTACTTACTGGCTTGCGTCCACTGGCTTGCTTCCCCTGGCTTGCTCAGTTTGCTTTCTTATAGAACCCAAGACTCTAGCCCAGGGATGGCACCACCCACAATGGGCCCTCCCCACTTGATCACTAATTGAGAAAATGCCTCACTGCTGGATCTCATGGAGGCATTTCCTCACCTGAAGCTCCTTTCTCTGTGGTAACTCCAGCTTGTGTCAAGTTAATACACAAAACCAGCCAGTACACTTGTAAATAACAGAAATGTATCTTTCCATTCTGGAGGCTGGAAGTCTGAGACGGGTTCCCTGGGGGATTCCAAATCTGCCTGGGACCCATCTCCTCGTAGATACACTTTCTCACCTTGAGCTCATGCTGGAGAGGAACAAGTGGCCTCTCTTATAGGGGAACAAATTTCATTCCTCAGTGACTCCCCTTAGTGATCTACTTACCTCCCAGAGGTCTGACCTCCCCCTACCATCAGTGTGGGCACAAGGCTTTCAACACCAGCACTGGGTAGAGAAGGGGCATACATTGAGACCATTTGCAAAACCATCCATTGCTGGACATGTCTGGGGAGAATACCAACTAAACCAAAGAATCTGGCACCGAGAAGACAATTCATCTTCCCAATCTTTACCCTAGAGGACAGGGAGCTATAGAGGGGCAGGGAAGCGGGTGTGGGCTCCAACACACTGGTGAAGGCACTCTGGGGACCCAAGCGGGGAAAAGATTACACTCTAATTCCAACAGCACCTGACTCAGTTACCCCCATGGCACATGCAGGTGATGGTCCCAAGGACATGCTCGTGGTCCTGTGGCCCAGACAGCAATAGTATCCATCCCTGTGCCCCATGTGCTCCTACATCATACTGTCTCTTCTTAAGGCCAAGCATCAATACTCAATTGTTCTCTGCATTTTGACCTGTTATGAGCTGCTGCTAACCGCTTCCCTCACACACACACAAAAAAGCTTCTCCTCTGAGAGCCACACCAATCTACATGATAAAGATTAGCATTCAGATGGGGATCCACGTAGACTCCAGGAGCAGTAGGCCCTCTGAAGCTATGCCCTCTCTAGCCCAAGGGTCTTGGCCAGGTGCCCCGTACTATGCGTGGCTTTCTACTGTGGGAAGGACCTTAAACCCAACCAGAAAGCAATTGGCTACTCCCAAAATATTAGTGGGCACAGTAACCACTAGCTTCCGAGTGATAACTGTAACTTGCTTTGATAACTGTATAGCTTGCTTTGGTAACTGTATCTCAACTTGCATAGTTCCCCTTAAAGCCTCTTTCTTGCCCTGGAACAACCTTTTTTTCTGAAATGCAGCTTTCACATGTAAGTAGTTAAGAAGCCCAGGAAGTAAGACCTAATATCATGATGTCCACAATTGTCCACATTTCTACTCTAAGTTTCTGGTCACTGGCTCCTCATTAATACAAATGGAAGAGAGACTCTGCCAGCTTGCTTGTAAAAACCCTCTCGATATGGGTCTGCTGGGTGGGTCTACAAACTTAAAAGCAAGACACTGTCTCAGCCTAGAGGCAGGGGGAAAGCTGGAGACATCCCAAGAATGAAAAGCATTCACAGGCTGTTCTGGCTTTGACAAGCAGAGGCCATGAGCAAGGACCAGACTGGCAAGAGGCTTCGGGGTGAAGCCAGCAAACAGATGGCAAGAACATGGGGCCTCAGTCCACAACCCTGGGAACTGCACTCTGTTAACAACCAGAAAAACTTAGAAATTAATTTCCTCCAAACCTCCTGGCAGGAGTTCAGCTGGTCAGCTCCACAGTTTCAGTTCATGAGACCCAAAGCAGAGACCCCGCTGAGTCATGCTGTCCAGCCAAGGCGCAGGCCTGTGAGAAGATGGGTATCGTGGGAAGTGATCCAATGCCTTGCTTTATCCTGTGGTTCTAGCATATGGCTCTGAGAACCTGCATAGCCTACCCAGCCTCTGTAGCTCCTCCCAAATGCTTTCTACCTTATTCCTCCAACAGAATGGACTCTGTGCTCAGTGAGAACACCCTAACGCTCCCTTTGCTAGGGCCCATGGATGCCCACATCTGGACCCTGGCACCATGTCTTCCCTCAGCAATCTGGGGAGAGTAAGACCAGCTGTCATTACGGTCCACTCAGCCCTGAGTTTTCACTGTCTACTGTGTGCACACTTACCTACGACCTGTCTCATTGAACCAGGGGTTCTTAAATGACAATGATATTACTCTTGTCTACCCCTAAGGACAATGGGCAATACCTGTGACATCATTGACACAGCCCAGGGACCGTGCTAGCTTCTCGGAGTAAAGATGAAGGATCGTATGGCATGGTTGCAACTGTCTGCTCACACTAAAGCATGACACAACTCTTAAACCATTAATTCCATGAGAACAGGGATTTCCTTGGCACTACTGTGTGCTGGTGACTGGAACAAAGTCTGATACATAGTGGGTGCTGCCTGGGTATGTCTCAGAGGTAAGTGCAGGAGTGATGCATTTTGTGACTGAGGGTATGTCTGTCTGTCCATCCACACTGGCTTCTCAGTTATTACTTGTTATCTGAACTTCCTCTACCAGAACACTGGAGCCTACATCAGCTTCTCTTTTTTGCTTATCCTTTCTGGTCCAAAGCCATCCTCACCATCAGCATGGGCCCCTGGACCCTCCCCTCCCACCTCCCTCAGTCTCCTTCCAGCTTCACCTGACTCTTACCCACATTCCAGAGCTCCAAGCTGAATGGAAGCTGTGCGCTATTCTCTCAGAGGGTGATGAGGGCTCATGCTTTATTTATTCAGGCCTGTCTTGTGAAGTAAGTGAATGGAACAGCCTGCAATCACCACAAATAAACCCAGACTGGCTGGAAGCATGCTGAGCTGTGAACCACAGGAGGAAGACAGAAGACATGAAAGGGATGGTTCTCAGAGAAGACTTCCTCCCAGAACCTAATGTTCTGGAAAAATCTTCCTAATTAGTCATTAATTGGTACATTATCAGCACCATGTGCCAAGAATTAAGTGGGTAATTCCTATGATTTCGAGAGAACAGAGTAACACATCCTCTCAGCAGCCAGGCAGGGAGAAATAGCTCTCCCTTGTTCCCTCTTCGCTGCAGCCTGAGACCTCCACGGCTTCCATCCACCCGTCCCGTGGTCCTCTGGGATTTACCTGCCTGGCACAGCCCACCCTGCTGGCTGATTTTCTCTCCAGGCCTCTGGATACTCTCATGCTGAAAACAAGTGTTATGTCTTAGAGGAGGCTATATTGTCTGCCTTGGCTCCCATGGCCACTTTGTGTTTGATAGCTCTTGGTCATTCACATAGAACACTGAAGGTAATTTTAGCAGCCTCAGTTGGTTCTGTAACAAAATTTATTTTAAACAACTATGATTCATCTCTTAATCATAGTTTTATTGTATTGTCATTACCAAGAAATCCTAGAGTTTATTCTCCACTAAAAATAATTAGGGCTTTTCAAAGTTCAACCCTCTGTATTGATCAGAACTTTCTATATTATCAAGATGGCTATAGATAAGGGATTGTTGGTGGAGAAGAAAGGATGGGGAAAGAGGAAGGAAGACTATAGACTCAAAAGCTGTCTATGTGCATTCATGTGTGTGCATATGTGCATGCACCTATGTGCGTGCATACACACATATGTATTGTGTGTGACTATTTGTGTGTGTGTTGTGTATGAATATGTATTTGGTATGTGTGCATGTGTGTGCATGTATGTGTATATGTGTATGTGTGTGCCTGTATGAGAGCATATGCATGTATGTGTGTGCAAATGGGTGTGCACATACATGTGTATGCATATGTAGAGGCCAGAGGTTTCTTCCTTAATCATCTCCCTTATGTTTTGAGGCGGGTCGCTAACTGCCCTGTAACTTGTTGGTTTGGCTAAACTAGCTGGTCAGTAGGCCCTAGGATCCTTCTCTCTCCATGTACCCAGAGCTGACATTTCAGGCGTGTTCTATACCTGGCTTTACATAGTTGCTAAGGATCTGAACTCAGTTCTCCATGCTTGTGTGGCAAGCACTTCACCCACTGTGCTATCTCCTTTCCCCCTCAGAAGTCTCAGGCATACAGGCCAGTTCTCCAAACAGCCAGCTGAGTCAGTAAAAGCTCCTATGGTTGTTCAAAAGCCAATAGGCTCATGTATCTTAAAGTTTGGTTCCCCCATTGATGCACTGTTTGGGCAAAGCTATGCCTTGATGGAGGAAGTGCATCACTATGGGTTGGCTTTGAGGGCTTAGAGCCTTGCCCACTTCCTGTGCTCACTCCTGTGCTTCGCTGTGTAGCTGGGATGTGATTATCTCTGGATGTCTTGCAGTGGCTGCCTGCGGCCTTCCTTGCCCTTATGGACATTCTGTCTACTCGAACCATAAACAAAGCAAAACAACAAAACCTCTTCAATTGATTTTAGCCATGCTGCCTTATCATAACAACAAAAAGTAACTAACTCCATGGCTCAGACTCTCCAGGATTGTTTCTTCTTCTTCAGGGGAATATTCTAGAACACCTGGGGCTCACTGTCTTCAGTGTAAAGAATGATTGACAAGGGGGTGGGGCTGTGGAGGGGGGGTCATAGACAGGTGTAGCAAGCACTCCTGCAGGCACATACGAAGAAGCCATATCTTACCAGGAGACAATCTAATACCAGGTATTACTACAGGTCTCTTACATCTAGTGATATCCACGCATTGGAGAAAAGAAGCTGAGACTGGGTGCAAAGGGCTGTTGGTGGGAAGTGTATTCAGATCAGAGAGATTTGGAGCCTCTTAGAGTTGGGGAAGGAACTTTTCCTGCTCCTTGCTTTTTCTCCACCCAGGTCCTCAGAGACCAAACAGGTTGAGGAGTAGCAAACATGGCTCAGCTCTTCAGAGGTCAGCTTCTAGACCAGCGGCTCTCAACCTATGGGCCAGGACCCCTTTGGGGGTCATGTGGGGAGATCTCTGGCCCAGCCCCTTGCGAGAGTTCCAGCGAAGGGAAGCGAGCACGGGCAGAGAGGAGAAGTAGCTTGTCACCTCTGCTGCCACAGCTGGCTCCACCTCCGTCTCTGCCACAGTTGGCTTCACCTCTGTCTCTGCAGTGCTTTCCAGGTCACATAGTTACTCTGCACCGCAGGTCAGGCTGATGAGAGGCTGACTAGCCAGTGAGGAGTGCAGTGCAGCTTCAGGCCACGTTTCAGGAGAGTAGACCTCTCCCCAAGTGTTACAGTTCTTAGAACAAAAAGCTCAGACAATGGAGAAGTCCTCACACACCTTTAATTCCCTGGATAGGATTTATATACAGTTTTGGGGGTGATTCAAGGTTGGACAGCAGGTACTTCTCACTGTGGTGATGCTGAGACCCTTTGATACAGTTCCTTACATTGTGACCTCCAGCCATGAAATTATTTTGTTGCCACTTCATAAAGGTAATTTTGCTACTGTTATAAATCACAATGTAAATGTATCACATGCAGGATAGCTGGTATGTGACCCTGTGGGGTGGTAGTCTGTACAAGCAACCTGGTCCCAGTCGAGCAAGAGGTCTGGAACTCTGGAGAGTTGCTTTGAAAAGAGGAATCATCAACCTGAACATCAATGTTGAGCCCCACTGTTGAATGTCCTCACTCCATCCAGAGTTCTGGTTGACCTCAGAGCGGAGTTCAGCTCCTACTCTTCACTATGGAGAAAGAGTCTAAGATTCCTGACTCTTACAAAAAGAAGCACTGGGTGACTTGCATCTCTGCCCCCATGGAAAACCTAATTTAAGGCCTCAGACACTCCATCTGTACTCAAGGGAGTAGTATTCATTGACCAAGTTTAGGTAATAATAGTCCCTCCCCTCCCTCCTCCCTCTTCCCCCTACCCCCATTGTATAGGGGGTACACACAGATACCCTCAAAAATAAGAAAACGTGTCAGATCCCCTGGAGCAGGAGTTACAGCAAGTTTGTGAGCTGCCTTGTGGATGCTGGGAATTGAGTCTGAATCTTCTCCAAGAGGAGCCAGTGCTTTTAGCTACTGAGCCATCTCTCCACCCCTCTAGATCTTTAATTTTTAACTACACATTATTTCTTTCTTGAGAACTTTCCATGTACTGGCAACTCCTTTGTTTTATGTGCCACAGAATTGTTTTTAAATGGCAGAACTGTCTTATATTTGTTACAAAAATTCGATGACCACGGGGGGGGGGGGGGAGAAAGAGAGGGGGGTAAAACTGCAAATGATCAGAACTTGGAGATACTGGAATTTTAAAGAAGGTCCTTTTAATTGTAATGAATATTATTGGTGATATCTGATCAAGACATCCTTTCTCAGAAACAGCATGACTTGGACATTCCTAGGACCTCAGCCACACTTGTTTGGTTTCCTCGTAAATCTTCAAGCTCATCCCCAGAGGTGACAACCTGTGTCTGAGCATTTCTATTGGCAATAAAGAGAGTTTTGGCCTGACACAAGTTTCATTTCTGATTTCAATACTATTCTTGGTTAATGGAAAACTTCATTTGAGGTTGGAAAAAAAACAGCATAGTGAGTTTCCTTATGTTTACCACAAAGCAGCCTTAACTCCACCCCAGAGTATGTAAATATACTGACGGTTGGTTGTATACATTGGCACTGTCTTTTTTCAAAAAGGAAGTTATGTAAACACACCCTATGTAAACTTAATTGCCACTTTCATCATTTAGTCAAATAACAGATGAAAGAGACTGCACACATCCATCCCGGAAGGAGTTACTTTATGACAGCCAGGCAATACAGAGAGTACATTGTGCAATGTGTCCTGACTCCCAAGTTTATGTGACATTTAGAGTCCCTTTGCTCTGCACACCTGCCAAGTATCTTTTGAACGTGGCCCAGAAATGCTACCTCAGTAAATGCTATATTTCTAGGTCTGTGTGTATGTTTCAATGCTTGGATCATGTTTATTAAAAACAAGTAAACAAACAAAAACAAAAGACAAAAAAAAATGATTATCATTGAAGATTACCAAGGTTAAGCTTCAACTCTGATCTCAAAGTGAAGTAGAAAAGTGTTCCAGACCAGTATCTCTGGGCTGGTGTCCTGAGCAGACCTTGGACACAAGCTCAGCAGCCAGTCCCACAACACCCAAAGGAAGCTCCACTCCCAGGCCCTCTAACATGCCCAAGATCAGAGGTGAGGAGGACACAACATCTGTCCAAATACCGGGAGTAACTGTGACCAGTGGGACCAGGCACACAGAGGAACTCCGCCAGCCTTGTGGCTCGGGTTCCTTCCAGTCTCTCTGGGCTGGTGTCCTGAGCAGATCTTGGGTGCAAGCTCCACAGCCAGTCCCACAACACCCAGAAGAAGCTCCACTCCCAGGTGCTCTAACAAACCTAGGATCACAGGATCACAGACACAGCTTGACTCTGAGGAGTTCTGACAAAACCAGGATCACAATAAGGACAGGCTCCAGTCAGATTTAGCAAGGGCAGGTAGCACTAGAGATAACCAGATGATGCAGGGCAAGCATAAGAATATAAGCAACATAAACCAAGGTTACTTGGAATCATCAGAACCTAATTCTCCCACCATAGCAAGTCCTGGACACACCATTACACCAGAAAGACAAGATTCAGATATAAAATCAGTTCTCATGATGATGATACAGGACTTTAAGAAAGACATAAATAGCACCCTCAAAGAAATACAGGAGAACACAGGTAAATAGCTAGAAGCCCTTCAAGAGGAAACACAAAAATCCCTTAAAGAACTACAGGAAAACACAATCAAACAGGTGAAGGAAATAAGCAAAACCATCCAGAATCTAAAAATGGAAATAGAAACAATAAAGAAATCAGAAAGAGAAACAACCCTAGAGATACAAAACCTAGGAAAGAAATCAGGAGTCATAGATGCAAACATCACCAACAGAATACAAGAGACAGAAGAGGGAATCTCAGGGGCAGAAGACACCATAGAAAACATTGACACAACAGTCAAAGAAAATGCAAAAAGCAAAAAGCTCCTAACCCAAAACATCCAGGAAATCCAGGACGCAATGAGAAGACAAAATCTAAGGATAATAGGTATAGAAGAGAGTGAAGACTCCCAATGTAATGGGCCAGTAAATATCTTTAACAAAATTATAGAAGAAAACTTCCCTAACCTAAAGAAAGAGATGCCCATGAACATACAAGAAGCCTACAGAACTCCAAATAGACTGACCAGAAAAGAAATTCCTCCCATCACATAATAATCAAAACACCAAATGCACTAAACAAAGAAAGAATTTTAAAAGCAGTAAGGGAAAAAGATCAAGTAACATATAAAGCCATGCCTATCAGAATTACACCAGACTTCTCACCAGAGACTATGAAAGCTAGAAGATCCTGGGCAGATGTCATACAGACACTACAAGAATACAAATGCAAGCCCAGGCTATTATACCCAACAAAACTCTCAATTACCATAGATGGAGAAAACAAGGTATTCCATGAAAAAATAAAATTTACATAATATCTTTCCACAAATCCAGCCCTACAAAGGATAATAGATGGAAAACATCAACATAAGGAGCAAAACTACACCCTAGAAGAAGCAAGAAAGTAATCTTTCAACAAATCCACACAAACCTAATTCCACCTCTTACAACAAAAGCAACAGGGAGTGACAATTACTTTTTCTTAATATCTTAATATGAAAATTAATATTA
>JADRCD010202544.1:0-22696 GCA_019843815.1 Montemys delectorum | reverse complement strand
CTTTCTCTTCTTTCCCCCTCTCCTTTCTTTTTCTTTGAGATAGGGTCTTACTATGTGGATTCAGAGCAATCTGCCTGCCTCTGCTTCTTGAATGACCATTGCATTCAGTGCCCTCATTTAAAAACATTTTTAAAGATTTATTTAGTTTTATTTTATGTGTATATGTGTCTTGCCTGTATGTATGTTTGTGTTCCCTGTATATGCGGTGCCCAAGAGGCCAGAAGGTGTTGAATCCCCTGGGACAAGTTGTAGATAGCTATGATTCATTATGTGAGCACTGGGTCCTCTGGAAGAGCAGCCAGTGCTCTTAAATGCTGGCTTTCTTTCTAGCCCATTTGCCCACTTTCTTTTCTAAATCAAAAGATGATCTTAGAGCTGTTTGGATCTATGGTAAAATGAGCAGAAAGTATAGAGAATTGCTGAATACCTCGTCTACACAACTTACCCTGTTATTAACATTTTGAGTTAGATTAGCACATTTGTTATAACTAATAATGTAATATGATAAATATCTTTAATTGTTAGTTACATTTACTCTATGTGTATGTGTGTGTATGTCCAAAGCTAACTTGTGGGAGTCCACTTTTCCCTTCTACTGTGTGCCTCCTGAGGATTGAACTCAGGTCTTCCAGCTTGGTGCAAACCCCTTTAATCATTTAGCCCTTTCACCAGCCCCAGTATATATATATATATATATATTTGTGTGTGTGTGTATGTGTATATGTGTATATATGTATATACACATATACACGCACACATATATACATACATATATGCTGCATTGTATATATATACAATATATATACAATGCATATATATATATATATTGCTTTTGCTTAATATGTGTCTTAATGGTTTATGATCAGTGTACATATTTGTGGGATCCAGTGTGCCATTTCAGGGTACTCATACTTTTAGACAATGGTCATATCAGGGTGACTAGCATTTCTGGTACCTCATACAGAGATATCTTTTTCTGTTGAGGACATTCAGAGTCTTCTCTGTTAGCTGACTGTGCATTGTCTCTAACTGGAATCTGTGGTTTTCTCTGTGATCTGCTCCTTTGCATTGTAGGATACATTCTCAGGGCTCTGAACTACAAGGAGGGACACATATCTTAATCACATTGTAAATAGTTTTGCTGCCCTACAAAGTTTGTACGCTTACTCCCTCATCCCTCCCCCGCATCTCTGAACCTCCGATAGGCACTGGTTATCTTTTTCAGAATATATGGTAGTTTTGTGTAGCTGGATGATTCAATTTTTTTTTTCCATTTTAGGCAAGCTCTCTATGTTCCAGGCTGGTTTTGAACTCAACATCTTCAATCCCTCGGCCTCCTGAACTGGCTTTTAAGATTGGCTTCTTCATGTAGAAATAGGCATTTAAGCTCTCTCTGTATACCCGCATAGCTACGTAGCTCACTTCTTTTCAGTACTGAATACTTTTCCATTGTATGGACTTACCACAGTATGTCCATTCACCCACTGCAGGATATCTTGGCTGCTTCTCAGGTTTAGCAATGGTGTTAAAGGTGATTCCATTCCCTCAATGTTCTGCCCTGAGTATCTGTGAGCAACTTCTTGTATGATCATAAGTCTCAGCTCCTTTATAGGCACCAAGGACCATGCAGCTTGCTTGTACTGCAAGGCTATATTTAGCTCTGTAAGAAACTGCCAAACTGTCTTCTAAAGTGGCCGCACTGTTTTGCATTCTCATCACCAACAAGTAAGAAACCCCGTGTTTTTTCATCCTTGCCAACCTTTGGTGTTATCATGGTGTTGGATTTTAGCCACTACAGTAAGTGGGTAAAAGTACCTATTTCTGTTTCACTTTGCAGTTCTCTAATGACAGGGGGTATGGGGCTTATTTTACTTAGAATCGTCTCCTTCCTTTCTCTTCTCTCTTTCTGTCTTTCCTACCTTCCCTTCCTTCCTTCCTCCCCCTCTCTTATTTTCTTCCTCTCTTCCTTTCTCTCTTCCATTCTTTTCTTGTGCAAGGTCTCACAATAGAGCCAAGGGTGTCCTAGAAGTTACTGTGTAGCTGAGTCTGGCTTTAAATTTATGGTGATTTTTTTCCCTTGGCCTCAAATGATGGTATTTACAGGTGTGAGTCACTGTGTTTAGGTCTTACCTGGTAAGGTGTTTGTTTAGGTCTTTTGCCCATTTTTTAAAAAGAGATTTATATATTTATTTTTTATGAATGTGAGTATACTATCACTTTCTTTAGACACACCAGAAGAGGGCATTGGATCCCATTACAGATGGTTGTGAGCCACCATGTGGTTGCTGGGAATTGAACTCAGGACCTCTGGATGAGCAGTCAGTGCTCTTAACCACTGAGCCATCTCTCCAGCCCCCACTTTTACCTGTTTTTAATGGATCTGTTTATTTCCTATTGAGTTTTCTTTGTATGTCTGTGACCTTACTGTTCATTGGATACCTTTGGAGTCTTTCTCAGTGGGGCTCATCTTGCTGCACTAGTAGCTCTTTTTCCTTTGTGTATCCCTGCAAAGGCAGCCGGTCCAGCCTGAACCTGTATTTAATGCAATGGTACTTATTTGCATTTGAGACTTCAGATTTAGGGAATTTAAGATCCAAAAGACACGGGGGCTGGAGAGATGGCTCAGTGGTTTAGAGCAGCAGCTGCTCTTACAGAGGACCAAGGTTCAATTCCTACCACCCATAAGGTTGCTTACAACCGTCTGTTACTCCAGTTCCAGGGGATCTGATGCCCTCATTTGGTCTCTGAGTGCACCAGACATGCATGTGAGTGCAGACATATTTGCAAGCAAAATACCCATACATATAAAAGCCAACCAATTGACAAACCAAAGACACAAAGGAAGTGTGTTCTCCAGTATGTACACACACACAGGAAAGACCCAGTGCACCAAAGTAGTGCCATTGCCCCCACAGCGTGATGGAACTATGAATTAGTGCTCTGTTCCTACTTGTGATATTTTGCACGTTCCAAACTTTCCACCAATGAGCTTGGCTTACTAAATGATTAATTTTATAAAAGTAAAAATATTCATGAGCCGGAATACAGAAGTGATCACTGTAGGGGAAAGGTCAAGATGGTCCAATCAGAATGCATGTAGCTTTTGTTTGGCCTAGATCTCTGGGATCAACATTCAGCTGATACATAATAAAAACTGGCTTCAGCACACAAGTCAGTTTTTTGTTTTTTTTTTTTTACCACAGTCCAATTCAGTTGTCAATATAGTCTGATTTTTTCCCTCCCTCCCTCCCTCTCTCCCTCCCTCTCTTCCTTTGTTCACTCCCCATCTCTCTTTCCCTCTCTCTCTTTTCTAAGCTTTGATGTACTTAGTACTAGGTGTTCTAACAGCTACACATGACAGAAAGAAACAAAATTGGTAAGAAGGCTGTATTCTGTTTAATTCCATTTAACCCCAACATTATCATTTACTATACAGAAAAGTATGAAGAATATTAACGAATCTCAATAGGGCCGCGTGTACTTGTAATCTCAGTGTTTGGGAGACTGAGGTAGGAGGGTTGTGAGTTCAAGATCAACCCGGGCTACATAGGGAGACCACATTCAGGACAACAATGACAGGGAAAAGAATATTAATAGGACCTTTTGCATTTTTCTAAGTGTGCATTGCATTTTAAGGTTACAGCCGGTCTCACTTTGAGCTGGTTGTAATTTGAGTGCTCAGTAGCCAGCCACACTTGACTAGAGGCTACCCAACCAGATAGCCCAGGGCCGTCTGACTGCACAGCATCAGCGATTGCTGTTTAACATCTGTGAATGGCAGTGGCTTGTAGGTAGCACCGTGAGTGGAGAACCACTGGGCTTTCCTGCTCGTGTGCCCTTCTGCTCAGGGAAGGCTGCTGCGCAGCCACCTGGGTGATTTGACGATGCTACTGACAGAAGACGTACTTCTGCTCATGTGACAGCCTGTTAGAAAGCATTACAAATTTCCTAGCATCTTTTCTTCGTACTCTGTTGACACCTCATCTTATTGGATTCCGAGCCTACGGAGGGGTTCACATCTCCTTGGTGGAGGAAGTAAGACATAACTACTTTGTGCCTTCTTGTTAGGAATGATATGAGACAGTGGTGAGGCAGAGCAGAAATATTGGGCAAACTGATGCTCAAGTAGAGCCTACCAAGGCCTCGATCTCAGTAATCGGCACTCTGATCCTGAGTGTGCGCGGACTGCTTCGTGCCAGTGACTGCGCATGCCTCCGTTTGCGTTTCTTCCTTTCTGGGAAACCTATCACTCAGCTTGTGTTCTAATGTGATCAGCTCTTCTCTACTTTGTTCTCATGATATTTACCTCCTAGAAACGAAGACTAGGAGCCTAGTGATGCTGAGAATTGTGTCTGCCTGAGGGCACAGTTGTAAGGGTCATTAGGAGTCTTTTGAGTAGTAGGCATTAGGCCACACCCACTAGCCACGCCCTCTCCATTGGGCCACACCCCCTCCATGGGGTTCTCCAAGACAGAGTGGTTCTTTTAACACTGGCTATCCTATTCAAGTTTACACCTCAGCTCTTCTACTCATTAAATTGAGCCTTCTGCTTCATGGCTAATTTTTCAGTTTCCTACCCACAAAGGATCATGGTCACAGCCCTCACTTCACAGAACTGCTGCCAGGATGAATGAAGCCAGGAGTGTTGGAATTTAGAACACTGGGGTGCCTAGTAAGTACATAAAACACATGAGCTAAGCGTTGTTTTGAGCTTGGTGGAAGATCGAATCCCTTCAAAACACAGGACAGTGTGTGTGTGTGTGTGTGTGTGTGTGTGTGTGTGTGTGCGCGCGCGCTCGTGTATTTGTAGATGTTCTGGCTGCTTCCTGGACTATTCTTTAGTTTCTCAGACACCTTTCCCTCCCGATCTATCAGCTGGGCTGAGGCCTAGCATGGCTGTACTCTCTCCCCCCTCAACACACACCATCCCTCTCCTTTTTCCTGCAGGCCTGTTTTGACTATGAATTAATTGTAGGTTGGGAGACTCATAAGCCATAATCAAAACCAATAAACATCAAAAGACCAGGGAGGACCAGGCCACCAGGGAAGTTCAGGGGACTTAGTGGGGTCTCTTGGTGGCTGGTCGGTGCAATTGTGGGAGCTTTCTATATATCTTCAAAGATGACACCAAGTATTTCAGATGGTCACTCAGGAACTCTGATATGTAAACAACTTTTGAAAATCTGGGTGAAAGGTTTCCAAAATAGCTATTTTTATCTTTTACCAGCAAGCAGGGACACAGTGGAACTTAGAATAAAATGTGGACTTCCTCAGCAAGGGTTAATAATCAATGTAGATCGCCTAACAAAGGCGAGGCTGCTGTATTATACTGGGAAAGTTTTTTTTTTTTCTTAACTGTCAGTGAAGCAGTACTAATTATTACTCCAGTGTAAATGAGGTCATTTCCTATTAAGAGAACAAAATGCTCAGGCTCGCCTTGCCAATTCATACCAGCTATTTTTCACACATACTCAGCTTTTTAGATTTTTTTTTAAAGTTTTGATAAAATCCATTCATTTGTATTAGAAAAGTGTAAACCGCCGCAATAATAGTTACCCATGATTACCCCAGATGAGCTTTTGTAATATGTGGGATGTTTGAATACCATGTGTTAGCCATGCAACAATTAGACAGTTGAATGGATCTTTAAAACAATCAGATACTTTTATCTCACTGGCTTAAAAAAAAAAAAGACACACACACACACACACACACACGCACACACACACATACACACAAAACCATTTTTTGTATGTGTACCGTAAAACTGTACATTCTGGGGAACACGCGGCTGTGTCATGAGAACTTTCGGGTATGTGTTGATCAAGGACAAAAAGACATCCAAATATCTTATCTGCATGTTTTCATTTTTTTTATGCAAAAAGATTTAAGGAATATTGTAGCAAACAAAGGGTAATTGTTTTAGCCCAGATGTTGCTTTTGCACAACAAGCAGGTTACAATGTTCCCACAGAGCTGATGAGCCCAATCAGGGAAATGATTAAAAATTGATTTTGTCCCTGTAATTACAGTATGTAAACTACTTAGCTTGGATTGCAAAGGAAGTGATTTTCTAATTACGTATATACTCTGGTGTCTAATGATTGGTTTTTTGAAGTAATGAAGAGAGAGCACTAACGACTCCTTGGTGCTCTGTTGTTAAAGAAAGACCATCTTTAGAGTAAGCAGCAACAGACAAAGAGTTTAAATTGAATTTTCAACACTGTTAACGTGCACATGGGTTTGTTTATTAAAGAGACAGGGGCACAATTTGATTGGCTCCAAGCAGCTTGGCTTTTCTTCATGTTCGAGCGCGTGAAAACACATGTACTGTAGGCAAGCCTGTGGCAAGGGGTCCTGGCACTCATCTCTGACCGTTCTGGTGCCTGGGCCCATGTCTTGGGATCTCAGGTTGCTGGAAGGTTCTGATGTCTGTCTGTCCTGAAAGTTTCAGACTGGACAGGTATCAAACAGCCTCCCCATCACCTTTGTTTTAAAATGAGAGTGGAAGATGTCCTAGGGAATATGATTTTTCAACTGCCTTGTAAGTGGCTGGTCTCTGCTCAAGAGTGGTTACCTCCACCATGCCAGTATGTGGGTGAACTTTATGTTTGTAGGCCTGCCTGCACAGGGACAGCTGTGGGACCCCTGGGATGGACCTCTGCTTTCAATAGATGGATGGCTTTCGATAGTTGCACTGAGTTCCTTCAGCTATCTGCACTGAGACACCATGGCTGTTGAATATCAGCTCCTGTGGGCAGAACAGCAGTGAGAAGACAGTGGGTAACCAGACGGGTAGGTAGCTTCAGGGTGTCCCTGCCATGCATGACCTGAGGCCCTATCTTCATCAGGTTCTAGTGTGTACTCTTCACTCTGGCTCCTTCCCCACAGGATAACGTGGTACCTGACATCCTACAATGTAGGTTTTATTATCAAGGTAATGTAAGGCCAGATGAACATTGTGGGGAGGGGCAAAGAGGAGTACATGTGTGTTCATGTATATAGTCTGTTAACATGCACATGGAGGCCAGGGTCTCTCATTGGCCTGGAACTCTCTAAGGTGATCAGGCTGCTTGACTAGTAGGTCTAGGGAATCTCCATGGCTCCCTTCCCAGCTCCGAGGTTACAGTTGCGTTTTACTATGTTGCCGCCCCCTTGTCCTTTTTTCTCTTGTGAGTTCCGGGTGAATCAAGCTCTGGTTCTCACTTTTTCAAGGCAAGTATTTTGTCAATGGAGCTATGTCCTCGCCCTGAAGAGAGAGTTTGCTGTTCTCAGATCCCAGGTGCAGGTCAGGAGATGGAAGCGTGGGGATCTGTGGGCAGGATCCTTGGCCGTGGTCTCTGCGGGCCAGGCATGACTAGTGAGACTGAGTTAGTGTTGACCCTTATGAATAACTGAAACAGACTCAGGGCATGGGGGGGGGCGGGGATTCAGGTCTAGTCTGGTTTCCACTCGGCATGATTGGAATAGGGATAGTATGAAGCTGAAGGAGAGCCTGGTGGTGGAGGTAGGCACAGTGTTGCTTTCTGTAAAGAAGGAAGTTAGAGGCAATCACACTCGATCTCTAGGAACCGATTACCCATGGTGTGAATGTCCTTCCACCCTGGTTTCTTTTGCCCACTAGTTGAGTAATCCGCATCCAGTACAGAGCCCGTCATTGCTTCAAACCTGCTGAGAGCTCAGGCTAAATCTGAACTTCCTACTGTGATGGTCAAGGTGTGTGGGTAAAAACCGACCATCCTCTCCCGTTTTCCTACCCACAATCCATGTCTACTCACACAAGGGTCCCACTGCTCCTTGATGTCTCCTTCTGACTCCAGGCCCTTCACACTTGCTGTCTGCTCTCCTGTAAAGGCCTCCCCTTGATTTCCACAAGACTCCCTCCTTTGCTTACCCATTGTTTGTTAGGAAGACTTCTGAATGGCTTATCAATGATCCTCTGCGGTGGCGCCTTTGCTCTGGCTTTTATTTCTTTTTGGTGACATTATATTTTCTTTTCTTTTTTTTTTAATGTAAATTTGAATCTGCTATGAAGACACAGGCTCCACACAGGCGGACACACTCTTCCATGCTGTTTGCCCACAGTGTAGACACTTGGCAGACACGCAGGAGGCTCTTGCCTGAGATGGTAAGAGTGGGTGGCTGATGTTCTAGGCCAATCTCTCTGACAGCTTCTTTACTCAGCCCTGGCCTTTTGAGAACTCTTTTATGATTGCTTTTTGAGGCTGGCCTGGAATTTGCCGTACTCCTGCCTCACCTTTCTGAGTGCTGAGATTACAAGCACACCTGGCTTCCCGTTGGAATCTTGTAGGAACAACTGTTATTCAGAGTGTTATTTGTTCTCTCTGCCCAGAACTGCCTAAAACAAAAAACCCAGTTGCTCAGTGCTTAAGTTGGAACTCGAGTCTACTGTGAGCTGGTCCAGTTTTTTTTTTTTTTTTTTAAACTAACTCTTTATACTTAGTGGAACATGAACATTTTGAATGCTGGACCACAATGGGGTCTGGGTACCTAAGCAGGTCTTTGATGTGCATCAGGGAAGGCACTCTACTTATGGTGGGATGGAGCCTGCATCTCAGTATTTCTCAGTGTGTTTCATTGGCTTTGGAGCCACAGAAAGCATTGGCGATCTGGAAACAGGTCCGTGTACACCTTGATGGTGCTCTGTTGAGTCTACCAATCACATATTTCTATGGGCTCAAGGGTGCAGATTTCCAGCTGGCAGGCTAAATCCCGCCTTCCCCCTTCAGGAAGCCAGGAAATGATTCCCCGCCTCTGCTCTGTATTGGCCTGCCGTGGGAGAACTTCCGCCCCCACCAGAAGCCACTTGACCTCCCACTTGTGGCTTGCTGGTGGGTACATTTGGCATCACCTGGCAGTGTGCAGGCTAGATATGCCTAAGGGCAGAATTCCCAGAAATTGGATGAATAGGTCCACGGTCTGAAGCCGTAGCTACCTGGACCCCCCTTTCTATTGTTGGAGTCCCTCATATTGTCTTGCTCTCCTCACCTCTGCTTCTGTGACTCTCTTTCAGAGCTCTGTGGCTTTCCTCCTCCTCTCATTCCTCAGAGAAGCCAGGGGCTGCTTCGGGTTGTAGAAAACATTCTCTGCTCCTGGCCCTACCTAAGCCACCAAGGAAGTGGTAGTAAAGACCGACCCTGCATCTGTAGACTTAGGGACAGATTCTTACAAGGTAGCTGAGGCTGGCTCCCAATTCTCAATTCTCCGTAGACTCTGCGCTCCTAGGCTTGGTCCTGCCGGGTCTGCAGGCTCATCTCTCTTTTCTTAAAGTTGCAGCCACTAGCTTCACACACCCCTCACAAAGAGCTGCCCTAATGGAGTCCGTCCACCATCTGCTTCAAGAGCATCCCTGCCTCTAGAGTTTGGGGACTCTCTATGCTCTGCTTCTGCTTTCTCTCCTGTGACAACCCTGGGTTGGCTTCTTTTGCAGACAGGCATCTCTTCATTCCATGAGCCATCTCTATGTCCCATGGAAGACTTGCTTGTCTCCTTTTTTGGTCCTTGCTTGTCTACTCTAGGGTGTGGAGCTTAATGGTTGGTCAGAAGGAGGTCTGTGTCTGGGAAACTAGCTCTCTTAAACGTGCTCACACTCAGGACCCTGCTCAGAGGTTGGCTGTGTATATGCCTTATCCCTGCCATACCCCTGACTTCCCTGTAGGATAGGTGAGATTTGGGGCACTGAAACATCAACCCATGACAGTAATTTGTTTTTGGCGGAGCAGCTGCTACAGACCCAACCTCTTCAGTCAGGACCCATTTTCTGTTGCCTTTGCAGACTGCCGTCTCCCACATTTTGCTGGAGGCTGCACCAAATAGGGCTTGTGGGGAATGGCTTCCCAGAAGCAGCTTCCTCCCAGGTGTCCCCTCAGCAGTGGGGAAGCAGGGCTCAGAGGAAGCCTCATATTTGGGACAGCTTCAGGTCACACCCCAGACTAGCTCTAAAGGTAAATGCACCCACATAGCACTCTCTCCCCTTGAGGCAGACGAAAGGACTATTTTCTTTTCTCCTTACTCGAATTCAGAGGGCATCCCTGGTCTACTGCTGTCACCTTCCCCGACCTGCAATGACTCTAATGACATCAGACACGGGGAGCCCCTCCTCTCTAGACAGACTCAGAAAGGCAGGAATGGAGCTAACTCAATCTCTTGTTCTATGCCTCCAGGACTGCCTTACCTGGCAGCTGCCCACTGGCATGTCGGCTACCCGCCTTTGGACAAACTCCAGATCAGTCACAGGGAGGCAACATAGCCCCAAAGCCGTGCTGGGCATTTTCTTAATTGACGATGCAGAACCTGGCAGTTTGCTCCCATCACCTCCCCTCATAGATTGAGAGAGACAGGGGTGTTCTGATCAATGGCTGGGTGCCGGAGGACAAACTGGTGTGGGATTTCCCTGCGAAGTCTCCCTCTCTGTGCTCTCCTGTCATGAGAATTTACAAAGCTTCTAAGTGAACAGTCCCTGGGGGGAATAGCCCTAGAATTTTGCAAGTCATAAGCCGGAGCCTGGATATAAACTCTAGTCTGCACACCACTCCCACCACCCCTCCCTAACATAGGGAGCCCAGAGCGAGGCAGCGGAATCTGCAGAGCCTGTGTGGCTCAGAATCTTTCAGTTTGGGCTTAACTAAGGCCACACAAACTGCAACATGAAAGGCTGGGTTGGTGTGTGTGTGTTTGCGTGTGTATGTTGCATAGCTGCATGTGTGTGCACGTCGAAGCCAGAGGTAAAGGTCTCTCACTGAAAGCTGAGGCTCACTGATTATACTAGGCTAGTTGAGTCCCAAGGACCCTCTCGTCTATGCATCCCCAGCACTCGGATTATACTGTGTGGTACCACATCTTGTTATTTAACATGGGTGCTGGGAATTGAACTCAGGTCCTTAGGTTTGTGGAACAAGTACTTTAACAACTGAGTCATTGTTCTAATACCTGAGTGCTGGTTTTTCAGTGGTTGGGTTGTTATGCTTGGGGAATTGTTCCTTGTTATATAGGTGGCTTGGACCAAAAGCCTAGTATCAAGACAGGCAAATAGGAACTTATGTACAGAAGCAGGCGGTAGTGGCCATGCCTCTAATACTAATGCCTGGGAAACAGACACAGGACATTGTGACTTAGATGACAGCCTGGGTTTCTGTCCTGCTTTGCATTCTATCGCTGTGATAAAACTCTGACCAAAAGCAAGTTGGAGGGAAAAAAGTTTATTTCTTTTTACAGTTTACAGTCCTGAAGGGAAACAGGGGAAGAACCTGGAGGCAGGAACTGAAGCAGAAACCATGGAGGAGTGTTGCCTATTGGCTTCCTCGACCTGCTTTTTAAATACAACCCAGGACCATCTGCCCATGGATGGCACCATTCACAGTGAACTGAGCCCTCCACATCAATTATTAATCAGGAAACTGCCCTACACACCTGCTGACAGGTCAATCCGACAGAGGCATCCTCCTCTCAATTGAGGACCCCTCTTCCCAGATCATCCTAGCCTGTGTCAGTCGGGTTGAGAAAAAACTAACCAAGAAGTCGCACAGGGATTCCCAGGTCAGCTTGTGATAGATAAGGAGACCCTATCTCAAAAACAAAGCAAACCAACCTCTCTCTCCCACAAAAGAACACCCTTATCACAGTAGCTGTGCCCTTGCTGGTCTTCAATCCTGAACAGAGAGGAAATGCTTTTAGCGTGCAGTCTGTGACTGTTTTCCAGTGGCCAGAAGTCAGTCACTCAGATGGGGTATTTGCTTGCAACACTCCAAATATCTGAGCCTTTAGGGCCAAAGCTGTCACTTCTCTTCTCCCACATCTGTCTGTGATCTTTGTTTGCAGACCAGGACTCTCAAATCCATAGGAAGTTCTCCTTCTTTAATTGAAATGTGTAACCCCAGACTGAGTGAAGTGCCACCTACCATGAGAGGACTTTCCCTTGCCCCATATGATGATTCCATAAGATGGTAGTTAGGGTGTTGTAGAGAAGAGTGGACTGGTGACCACAGGTCACCCAGCCAGTGGCTCTAGAGCCTCTGTGGATGAGCATTTTAGCTGGCTAGCTGGGCCGTGTCTCATGAATGGAGCACTCTGGCGGATGACATGGTCTGGATGGGACTGAACGCATTTGTGATGCGGAGTGTGAAACTTAGTGAGCTAACTGGGCCACTGTTCTGGACTTGGTTCAGCAGAGATGATGAATGCCAAACATGGCATCCTTAAGTTGCACTGGGGCACAATCCTGTCAGGGACTCAACAAACTCTCTCCTCCTCTGTCACTGAACAGACAGACTTGGCCATTTGAACAGACTCCCAAGTGTGCCTGGGAGTTTGGTCTACTGTAGACCAAACATAGAGAGAAGCGAGAGGAATCTTCTGGGTTCCGTGTGTTAAGGATGCCAAGGAGGAGTGAGGAGAGGGAGCCTTCTCTGCTCTATTTCTTCTGTCCTATCTGGAGAAGAGATGGCTAGCGGCCCTGCCTCCTCCTCTTCTGCAGGTGGCGGCATCTCCCCCCACTGAAAACAAGCTGAGCAGATTTGGCTCATCACTGCAAAGGTCACACAAGCTCCTGTTTGGCAAATTGCTCAAAGAATTGGGGGCAGTGGGGCTAGCAAATATGTTTGGCTTCCGAAAAGCCCACCAAGTTGCCCCCCAGATGGGTGTCGTTTGTATAGCTTCTTGAAGACTGTCGTTTTAAATTTCTAACAAGTCTTATTTTTACAGTTCCTGAATGCCACGGCTTTAAGAACATCCTACACCCAAGACTGAACTCTGTGGCGTTAACACTTGCCCGGTAAGGACCACTATCACTTTGAAGCTTTATAGTTTGTTGGAAGGTGGAGGGGGGGGTGTCTGTCCGTGAGTCTGGAGAAATACAGGCTGTCTTTCTCAGGGAGGGGATTGTCCCAGGTTTCTGTGCTGAGCCAGAATCCTCAAGTGACCTCCCCTGTATTCAGATGGTTGCAGTGGACTGTGGAAGGTGGCCTGGGATTCAGGTCTTCTGGGCAGAGATGCCCCTGGTGGAGTCACCAGCTGAGCCCAGCCCAGTAAAGACAACCTCATTCACTGTTATGCGGCATCTGAGCTGTGGCGATTTGGGATTAGTGAGCTGGGGCTGCTGGAAGCCAAGTGGCTCTGTGTGTGTACCACCTGTAGTCACTTTCCCTGACACTCCTATGTGACTCGGTGGCTGGCCCAAAGTTGGGTGACATCTGTCCCAGAGATGTGCTGTCTCTGTCATCTCGACACGGAGACACCATGCTCCGAACTGGAGTGTTTTCCCTCCACAGAAGCTCATAGAAACTTGTGTGATGCAGGAGAATGTCAGAGGCCCATGATGTTTCTTCTGGCCCCATTTAAAGTGGCCTCAGTATTTCTAATTAGTCCAGCCCACCTTCTTCTGGCCATGCACCCTCTGAGGTCACTCTATAAACCAAGGGAAATTGATAGTGGAATTATACACTCAGAAATTAATTTTATATTGTACTGAATATATGTATTTTTTATTGTGACTTTATCTCATTGGGGGAAAGTGCTTACTTCTGATTTTGTGGATATTACTGACCGTGGATTACTTTTATTTTGGTTTTTACACAACAGTTATATTAGAAATTTGCTGTTTTATTCTTACCTTCTTAGTAAAAATCCTTTTATCACACAATGGGTAATTTATATCCATTACCAGGCCTTTCAATCCTTTTCAGCGGGCTGTCAGTGCCGTTGGCACAGTAATGATTAATGTGATCTAATAATAGTGTGCCATTATATTACCTTAGTAAAACATGTACCAACATCCTATTCGGATCTACCAAATTCATAGCTTCCTATAATATTTTTGTTGAAAGACAGGATTACTATTTTTCAAAGCTGATTTTTCCCCCTTTAACATATTTAATGAAATTCACAATTCTTTGCCTTAGTAATCCAGAGCCTGTGATTGGATGTGACGGGCGAAATCTGGGTCTGTGGGCACCATTGTGATTTGTCAGTTGAAAGCATGACAGTCCCAGTGATCTGCCGGGAAGATTAGTTTGTTTTTGTCGGGTCTGGGTTGCTTTGCCTTGAAGAAGAAGAGAAGGAACAGCACACGTTGGCGGGTCTTTGGTTCCCTCCGATTTCAATAAAGAACGTATGTTTTAGGTCAGAAGGCAGAAGACGATGCAGTTTGGTTCTCAGGTGCTTTTCTTTCCTGCTGTTTGGTCCCCTCTTTCATCACCTGCTCCTGTCTGCTGGCAGACAGGAAGGTGGCAAAGCCAGAAGTGGCCTCAGACGAATGTCCCAGGATGCACCTCTCAAGCCCCCTGTCTTTACCTCTACCCATGACAAGACCTCTTTAGGTTTGACATGAGGCTTCTCGGACTCGGCACTATTAGCATCTTGAACTAGATAATTCTGCACTGTAGGAAGCTGTTCCGACAGCAGGATATTTCACAGCGTCCCTGGTCTTGTCCTGACATGTGCACAAGTCTTTTCCCCACTGGAACAGCCAAGAAATATCCAGAAATCTCCACATGTTCCCTGGGGATCCAATCAGGTTTTATTGGAGGCCAATCCACTTCATGTGATAGATACATGTGCGTGTAAGGGAACTCCAGAGGGGACCCTTTAGCCTCAGTTACCTCTTATCTATCTTTGACTCTGTGAAAGGGGACTCATAGATGGTGGACACGAGTGTCCTTTGCTTGGCTGAAATACAGTTCTCTTTCTTCTTTCTCCTGCCTCCTCTGCCAGAGAGCTAGACCAGCAAAGGCCTGAATCTTTAGCTTCTTCCACTCAAATCCCATTATAATCATGCTCGTGACTGATAACATTCCACCTTTTCAGAGGACTTTAAAATCTGTGTCAACCAAGGATGACATTATTGTAGTGTCGGGGAGAGATGTATTCAAACAATTACACACTCAAATCCAAGTGAGAAGGGTTGTCCTTCTATCCCTGATGCCTTTGTGATGGGGTTTGAGCCAGCATTTCAGCCCACCCCCTCTCCCATTAATCCTCACCCCCCAGTCCCAGCCCCCCACAAAGCCTCAGCAGGAAAATAAATGAGAAGAAACAGGCTTTGTCCCTTGAACTACTCAGCCTGAAAAGAAACTTGAATATTGGGGCTGTTTAGGACTGGAGGTGGTGAGAGAGGGAGAGAGAGAAAGAGAGAGAGAGAGAGAGAGAGAGAGAGAGAGAGAGAGAGAGAGAGAGAGAGAGAGAGAGATCTTATTTTTGATTCAGAACAAGAATTACTACTGCAACATTGACTCGAAATATGCAATCAACTGAAATCAGGAAAGTATTTTGAATACAAAATTTATATTGAAATACTCAAATCTTGATACGTGTGCACTCACATACATGTATATATTTAAATCAAGGCTCGAGAAGATGAGGAGTAAAGCTTTTGTCATAAAAATACTGCTGCAATATTTACCCTCAGACGATTCTGCATCATTGGAGTGTATTTCTGTACCATTAACATTTTCCATATGAAACACCCTTGCTTGTTTTAACAACAAATGAGCAAGTGGAGCTAATTTACCTTTGTGTTAGGAAGATTTCAAATGCATTATGATATTTGAGGTGGGAAGCATCTTTACCCATTTCTGGGTCTGTCTCCCATACTGAAGGGTATAACTGATGAGGGTGAGGGTATTTTGTGTATTGTTCCGTGCTATTTCTCTAGTTCTTGGATGGTATTTGGTAAATAGTATCTTTTTCATTTAAAAAATATTTTATTTATTTATTTTATGCATATGAGTGTTTTATCTGTATATCTGCATGCCAGAAAAGGGCATCAGATCATATTGTAGATGGTTGTAAGCCACCATGTGACTGCTGGGAATTAAACTCAAGACCTCTGGAAGTGTTCTTAACCACTGAGCTATCTCTCTGGCCTCCAATATTATGTTCTTAATAATGGAAAATGGATGGATGGCTTGATAGATAGATACATAGATGGATGGATGATGGTTAGGTGAATGAATGGATGTTTAGATGGATGGATGACTAGATAGATGCTTAAGTGAATGAATGGAGGGGTGGGTAGGCAGATGTGTAGATGGTGCATGTGTAGAAGGACAGATGGATGGGTGGGTGAATGTTAGGTAGATGAATAAGCAGATAAATAGATGAACAGATGGATAGATAGATAGATGGGTGATTAGGTAGACAGATGTACGAGTGGTAAATATGAATGGGTGGGAAGGAGAATGAATGAATAGAGGGATGGTTGGTTAGGTGAATGGATCAATGTATGGGTCAATGGATGAATGTATAGCTAAGTAGGTTAAATGAGCAAATGGCTGGATAGATAGGATGATAGGTAGATGAATGGATGGATGAGTAGATGGGTGGTTACATATATAGGTAGATGGATGAATGATGAATGGATTGATAAGTGGTTCTATGAGATATTGTTTCATGTCTTAAAATAAATTTATGACAACAGTGAGCTTTGGTCTGAGTGAAATACACTTTAACCATCTTTTCATGCTTGGCCTCTTAACCTCTTAAACATTATTTTTTTAAGCTTCAAAATGGACAATCAGGCTCGTTTGTTTGTTTGTTTGTTTGAGACAGGATTTCTCTGAGGAACCCTGGCTGTCCTGAAACTCAATGTGTAGACCAGGCCTCGAGCTCAGAGATCTGCCTGCCTCTGCCTCCTGAGTGCTGGGATTAAAGGTGTGCACCACTACCTCTGGGCCAGCCAGGAGTTCTTATTACCCTTCTTTTAAATTATTTTTTTCTAAGTAAAGGAAAATATTTTTAAGAGTATGTAAGACAATCTCTGTAAGTGGAAAGATACTTTGTTGCAAAAAAAATAATAATAATAACATATGTGAAGATCTCCAAGAGCACTCATAGCTGAGCTGAAAGGCATGCACTAGAGAGAATGAATGGATACAGAGAATGGTAGATAGGTGGATGGGTCAGTGGATGGGTAAACAGATGACTAGCTCAAGTAGGTGCAAGCGATGTGTTTCAAAGAGCAGGTAGTTCATGAGGTTCGGAAGACCTCATGTGTGATGTCTGTCTCCTGGCTAAGACTAACTGTGTGTGTTTCAGACTTGTAGAGGCTCATCAAGAGACATCAAGTCTCCTTGAAATGTACTTTGCTTCATTTCTTTGGACTGGCCAATCCTGTAGAGTCGAGCTATCTTCAGGACGCTCTTATGGTATATTTTCAAGATCAGGTACAGTGGGGTTTGAAGAACTCACACACTAGGAGGTATCATCCAAGTGATGGAGACGGTCCAGGTCTTCCTAGGAGTGACCTTCAAATTATTATACTGTGACAATCATTGGAACTTCAGGGAGAAAATAAACAGAGAAGAGAAACACCCATTAGTTATCACAGTAGGCCTGGAGTTCCAGCACAAACAGATGACTTTGGGAATCATATTTTCTGGGTCAGGACATTAGCTCTACCTTCCATTGGCTGCAGGGACCTGTACCAAGTGGCTTATACTTCCATTTTCTCATCTCTACATTGGGAATAACACCAACATCCTGCCATGGATTATACTATGCCATATACTTAAGACAACATCTAGCTCAAAGTAGACAATGAATGTGTGAAACATTCATTGTTTTCACTTTCTCTGCTTGGTCATCTCTTCATTTTTTCTGGTTTAAATCAGAATAATGAAACTTATAAACCATTTCTGAAAAATTAAGCCCTCTCTGGCTCCTACCAAAGCTAGGATCCCCAAGACATTGCCAGGCATGTGGTCTCCCCAACACCCTTGGGGACCTTGGTTAGTAAGTTCAGAGGACATCAGAAAGGGTGGTGAGTTTCTTAAGCCAGCTTTCCCATCCAGTTCCTTTGTGAGGGAGCATTGTTGACACACCACTGGGGGTTTGGGATTTGCTGGCTGCTGGGGGAGTGAATTCCTGGGATGGAAGCCACGTGGTCGCAGTGGGTGAGTTGTTCCTGCTTTTGGCAGGGAGGGGAAGCCCTGGAGCTTTGCTCTTGTACCCGCTTGTGAGCGCGTCTGCTCCACTCCACATCACAGCCCCACTTTCATATTTTTAGCTGCCACCGAAATCTCACATTTTGCTTTTAGTTTATTATGTATGCAAGTATCTTGCTGATAAATTACATGTATAATTGTACCATCGTAACCACTGCTAGTCAGCGACAACGTATAATTAAACTCACCCTTGTAGTCATTGAACTTTTCTGTCCCTGACAAGATCATTGACCACCCCAGGCAGGGTGCACCTCCATGAGGAGCCATGGAAGTGCCTGGGTGGTTGAATCGACCTCCTGCCTCTGGCCCACAGGGCACTCTGGTGCAACCCCCATGCTGGTAAGCATGCATGGGCAGAGTGACTCTGGACCTCCTGGGCAGGACAGAAGGGGCAAACTGCAGGGCCAGGCATGTTCTCTGTGTCTGTGTGCATGGCCAGCTCACTCAGCGCCTCTGCTTCACAGATGTAATAATGTCTTAGGACGATCTTTACTGGACACTGATCATTTCCCCCACAGGTAGCCCTGATGCCTCTCTATTTGTTTCCTTTCTGGGGAGTGTGTACGGGGCCCGTCTTCTGCCCCTGTGTTGAGCACTGGTCCATAGCAGCACAAGGATCATGCAGGACACACTGTCTATCTCTTTGATCATTTTTTTTTAATGTTTAAAAACTGTGGTGAAAAATATATAACAGAAAAGGTTTGTTATTCATTTGCTTGTTTGTTTATTTTAAGGCAGAATCTCACTATGTAGCTCTGGTTGGCCCAGTACTTGCTATGTTGACCAGGGTGGCCTCAAACTCACAGAGATCCACTTGCCCTTGCCTCCCCAGTGCTGGAATGAAAGACTTGTGTGACCGTGCCTGGCTTCCATTGTGATTATTTTAAAGCATTCAGTTTAGTGGTACCAAATACTGTTCCAACCACTCCCACCACCTGCCTCCAGAACTTTTTGATTTTGATGACTAAATGCTGACAAAGTAGGATGGGGGGTTCTCCCTAGTTACAAATGTGAAGGGGTTTTCTGACTCTCCAACATCAAGTATTTGCTATTTTACAGTAGACACAGCCCAAGTGTTGTTCCTCCCTCAGTGAACAGAATGGTCCCACATCATGGCTATTATGAATCATGCTGCTATGTGGTTGGGTTTCTATGTTTCTCCAAGAGTCATCCTTCAGTTCACTTGGACCTTTAGCCAAAGGTGGAGTTATTGGGTTATATGATAGTTCTACTTTCAACTGTCTAGGGAATGGCCCATACTGCTCCCATGTAGCTGCACCATTTTACATTGTCACCAACAAAACACAAGGATCCCAGTTTTGTCCATCTTTGGTAAAAGTTGTTACTTTTCAACTTATTAAGAAATCTCAGCATACATGACAATTGTATGCAATTCAAATGTCAGTGTATCAATAAAGTTTTATTGGCACAAATTCATATTTCAGAGTTCTATCAATGCAGCTTTATTGGCAAGGAGACTCTTGTGTTCATTCTCACCTTGCTTATGGCTGTTCTCCCTACCATGGTAGAGACGGGTAGCTGGGAAAGGGACTGTGGCCTGTGAAGACAGGTGGTACACTTGAAACGTAGCTGACTACTGAGAGGAGTCACCAGCCTTCTCTTGCAATGGATGGCTCACTGGGCACTGCTCAAGTTTAAACACTATCATTCAAAAGTTGCTTTTGATTTTCAACATTATTATTCAAAAGGTGCTTTTCTAGGGAACTTTCTTTTTTTTAAAATTAAATTATTATTATTATTATTTTTGCCAGTTAGTAGTGATGTATGGCTTTAATCTCAGCAGTTGAGAGTCAGAGGCAGGTGGATCTCTGTGAGTTCTAGGCCAACCTAGTCAATAAAGCAAGTTCCAGGACAGCCAGGGCTGTTATACAGAGAAACCCTGTCTCAAAAAACAATTTTTTTTATACAATATGTTTTGATCAGACTCTTTCTCCTCTCCCAAGTCTTCTCAGATCCTCTTTGCCCTTCCTATCCCAGCTTTGTTCTCTCTTAAAAAAAAAATCAAAACAGAAAAATCTCAAAACAAAGCAGAGAGTCTGATTTGTGATGTTCAACTACACCTGGGGCGGGGCCTGTCCAGGGAACACTTGCTATACCCACTGCCATTCCATTTAAGAACACTGACTTTCCTTCCACGGCAGCTATCTGTTGTAGACAGCCTCTTGGTTGAGGCTGAGACTTTGTTCCTAATTCCTCTTTCCCTGCTGGGAATTTTGTCCAACTCGAGCTTATGCAGGCCCTGTGCATACAGTCAGTATCTGTGAGTTCGTATGTGCATCAACCCCGTTGTGCCTGAAGAATGCAGTTCCCTCAAGGCTGCCCACCACCTCTGCTCTTACAGACTTTCTGTCTCCTCTTCCACATAGACCTCTGAGTCTTGAGTGGAGGAATTTGATAAAAGTGCCTTGTTTGGGGCCCCCAAGGAGGTCTCTCACTCTCTGCACATTGCCCAGCTGTGGGTCTCTTTTTAATTCCCATCTACTGCAAGGAGAAGTTTCTCTGCTGAGGGCCAAGTGATGCACTGATCTATGAGTACAGCAGTGTGCCAGTAGGAGTCATTTTACTTATTTATTTATTTATTTATTTATTTAGTAGGATATCATTTTAGAGCTTCAGTTAGCGTTAAGCTCAGCAACTATAAACCTTCTGCCTCAGGTTCTTGGATGAAATGTTATTTTTATTTTTAATCCTGATATCAGAAAATTAATATATGTATTAATATATTAATGTATATGTATTAATGCATATATATGTCTTAGTCAGGGTTTCTATTCCTGCACAAACATCATGACCATGAAGCAAGTTGGGGAGGAAAGGGTTTATTTGGCTTACTTCCACATGGCTGTTGATCACCAGAGGAAGTCAGGACTGGAACTCAAGCAGGTTAGGAAGCAGGAGCTAATGCAGAGGCCATGGAGGGATGTTCCTTACTGGCTTGCTTCCCCTGGCTTGCTCAGCCTGCTCTCTTATAGAACCCAAGACTTCCAGCCCAGGGATGGCACCACCCACAAGGAGCCCTACCCCCTTGATCACTAATTGAGAAAATGCCTCAAAGCTGGATCTCATGGAAGCACTTCCCCAACTGAAGCTCCCTTCTCTGTGATAACTCCAGCCTGTGTCAAGTTGACACTCAAAACTAGCCAGTACAATTGACCCCTTGTCAACTTGACACACAAACATATCACTATTAAGCCTCAACCCTTACTTTTTTATTAATTCCCAAGATCTAAAGTCCCACAGTCTTTACATATTAAGAGTTCAATCAATTTAAAATGTCCAATTAAAATTCAAGCTCTCTTCACTATGGGCTCCACTAAAATACTTTCTTTCTTGAAGAGGGAAAAATATCAGGGCACAGTCACAATCAAAAGCAAAACCAATGTCTGAGATCCAACTACGATCTTTTGGGCTCCTCTAAGGGCTTTGGTCACTTCTCCAGCTCTGCCCTTTGTAGCACACATCTTGTCTTCTAGGCTGTAGATGCCTGTACTCCACTGCTGCTGCTGTCCTTGGTGGTCATTGCATGATACTGGCATTACTAAAACACTGTCTTCTTCTGTAATTAGGCTTCACCAATAGCCTCTCATAGGCTCTCTTCATGGTGCCAAGCCTCAACTCCTTTGCATGACCCCTTCAGTCCTGGGCCATCAATTGTAACTGAGGCTGCACCTTCACCAATGGCCTTCCATGGCCTCTCACTGGGCCAAGCCTCAGCTGCTCTTCATAACCCCTTTATGCCTTCAAAACCAGTACCACTTGGATGACTCTTACACATTACCAAGTCCTGCTACAGCACAAGGTACAACCTTGGCTATCTCTGGAACACACCCTCTTTGCTCTCAAAAAACACTTCCCAGAAGATGTCACCTCAATAATGCTGATCTTTTTTAAATCACTGCTAATTTCTTAGCTCCAGCTAACCAGCATCAATAGTCCCGCTAATGTAAAGTTTTCACTTTCGTAGTTCTGGTATCTTGTTAATCACAGCTGATTCTTTAGCCCCAACTAACTAGAACTACAGAATCTTCACAATCAAAATAGCAATGGCCCTGATAGAGTCTTTAATCTTCCCACTGAAATTTCACAAGCCAGGACTCCATCTTTTGCACTGTTCTCAACATTATCTTCCAAGCTCTTACACAACATCCCATAGAGCTCTTAACAATCAATGGCTCTTCTAGCTCAAAGTTTTAAAGTCTTTCTACAATCCTCCCCAAAACATGGTCAGGTTGTCACAGGAATACCCCACTCCTGGTACCAATTTGTCTTAGTCAGGGTTTCTATTTCTGCACAAATATCATGACCATGAAGCAAGTTGGGGAGGAAAGGGTTTATTCGGCTTACTTCCACATGGCTGTTGATCACCAGAGGAAGTCAGGACTGGAACTCAAGCAGGTTAGGAAGCAGGAGCTAATGCAGAGGCCATGGAGGGATGTTCCTTACTGACTTGCTTCCCCTGGCTTGCTCAGCCTGCTCTCTTATAGAACCCAAGACTTCCAGCCCAGGGATGGCACTAGCCACAAGGGGCCCTACCAACTTGATCACTAATTAAGAAAATGCCTCAAAGCTGGATCTCATGGAAGCACTTCCCCAACTGAAGCTCCCTTCTCTGTGATAACTCCAGCTTGTGTCAAGTTGACATATGAAACCAGCCAGCACATATGTATATATTGAGAGAGAGAGAGAGAGAGAGAGAGAGAGAGAGAGAGAGAGAGAGAG
>JADRCD010202541.1:428-10515 GCA_019843815.1 Montemys delectorum | reverse complement strand
GGAGAGAGAGAGAAAGAAGAGGAAGAAAGTGAGAAAGCAAGAAGGCAAGAGAACAAAGAGCAGGAAAGAGGCGAGAGAAAGAGAGCAAGAGAACGAGAAGGAAGAGCAAGAGAGTGAGGGAGTGAGAGAGAGGAGGGGGCAAACCACCCCTTATATTGTATGGGGCATGGCATGACTGGATGTAGGGTCCAGCTAGAATGCTGGGAGCTTGGGGCATTGTCTGCCTGATAGAGCACACATCTCCTTCCGGGGACAGCTGTGAGGGGCTGTGACTGAAACAGGAACCAAAGACTCAGGAGTTATGGTCAAGCTCCTTCCACCCCCTGCAAGCAGAAATTGCCCGCAGGGGCTCCAGGGCTCAAAGCCAAATATACTCTACTGAGCCTAAGTTACCTGAGCAGACCACTGCCCTATACTGCCCCACACTATCCCACCATGTATAGTCCTGGGATAGCTGGAGAGGTTAGTGGATAGGTGCTATGGGGTGTCTGTGTGGAAGAATTAGGCTGTATCCAACCCTCTGTGTCAGACAAACTGACCTCTTTGCAAGGCTGAGTCAGTGGATACCCAATAAAGAATTTGGCAATGAGTTGGTAAGGCTATACTATAAAATATTTCCATCAGCACAGGCGTTTATTCATTTTCCCCTTCCTGATGCCTAATCTTAATCCAATAACTCAGTTGAGTTATGCAAGAATATGAGTTGCTAGGCTTTCACGTCTCCTTTCGAGCCGCAGGTTGCATGGGAAGCGCAGGCTTGAACTCTGATTATGCTACGGCCAGGGGCCCAGAAGGAAAGATCTGAGGGTAAGCTGAAATCACCTCCACATCTGCACACCTTTTAGTGAACACTGCCAGACACAGATGGGGAGGAGGAGTCTTAGGCGGGGCCCTGCCTCCACTGCAAACCACAGTCTTGGACAGTCCAAGGGTTTGCCTTCTCCGCTTTCCTATGTCACACCTCCTGGCTGCCAGTATGGAGTAAGCATAATAGCTCACTTTAGAAATAAGGCTACAATGGGTCAGATTACATTTGCTCTGCAGACAACTACTTAAGGTCGGCTGAGGTAGCACCAACTTCTGTATGAGAGCCAACACATCTTGCCAATTAGGCTCAAAAGAAGTAAGTACCTTTTTTTTTTCTTCTTTGCAAAAGTGATAGCTCATTTATTAATGCATTGGTTTGAGCCAAAATGTAAATAATTCTAAATTATGCATGGCTTGAGGTAAAGGAAACATTTCTATTTTAAAATCTCTATCCATTCAGTAACATTTCCCTTTGACTGTTCTTATTTGGTGCTACCTTTTGGCCATAAATATGTTTTACTTTGTTCTTTTATTTATTTATTTAAATAAACAGAGCAGAGATAGCTTTCCAGCGTGGTGGTGGTGGGGATTAACATGCTTGTAGCACTTAGTAGGTATGTCAGATGAGCATCCTCTTGTCATCTTTGAACCCATTATCCTTGACCTTAGCTTCTTACACCAAGGATCTGTCTATGTACATATCAGGCACCCCTGCCTGCAGAACATGCCAGTATTTGCTCGGCTTGTGCTATTCACGACAGGTGGACCGTTCCTGAGAGTTCATTATTGCTGTGGTCTACCAAGTATAAACTAATAAGTAATGCTGTCTCCCCAAGACTCAACTGAAACCTCTCCTGGTTGTTGACCTCCTGAGCTTGACATTTTGCTCCGTGGTGGAACATATCCAGATGTGGCAGCTTCTGAGGGACCAAGGATCCCTGGGTCAGCCCTGCTCTATGCCCCAAAATGCTTGATGCCAGGACCTCTCTATCAGAGGCTTAAGCAAGAGCACTCAGCAGCTGTTGGCAAAAACCTGCACAAGTCTGATCTGCTGGCATTCCTGCTGGGACACAAAGAAGGACAAGGAGAGAATTGGATTTTTGGTAACTCCAGGGACAAAACAAACAAACCAACCTTGCCTCAGACCTGGGAGAAGATCTTTTGGTTATTTTAAGGGACACAGCTGAGAGTCCAGTTGAATAAACGAACCTGCCACTGTGACTCCCAAAGAAATTGTGGCTCTCATTTCCCCCTGCCACCAAGATCTGAGGACATCTTGGTCTGTATTTGAACAGACTGAGACATTTTAGCCACCGCTAGGGGAAGCTTCACACGGGCTGATATATATTGAACACATCCTGTTATCCTTCTCAAGGACACAGAGAACTGACCCATGACCCGCTTTATGCTTAGGGGCCTCTAGGGCTCCATGTACAGCAGAAAAACTGGATAGTCACAAAAGGAGGTGACCAATGATGGGAAGGGGTAGCCAAGGGACAACCTCAAGGAGGTCAGCTTAGTTAGAGACCTAGGCTCTGGGTCAAGGAATGGGGTAAGATAGTAAAATGAGGCTTTGCACATGACAGGAGACAGACACTAGACTCCCAGCAAGCCTAAGCCCCTCCCACATCCCTTGGCCTCTGCAGGTAGACCACAGGAGGAGGAGAATGGTACCATAAATGTGTGTTATGTTTAGGGCACAGATAAGGCATGGTCTCTTCAGTCTTATGACTCTAATACTTGTTGTGATCTTGAATATCTGTGGTCTGGGAAACCAACACTACAGCCATTTGTGTTCTGTGCCAGCCGAGTCTGGGGTACTGAGGTAATTTAGGAGAAAGTTTGGGGCTATCAGATATGTCTGGATTTGGTGAAAGTATGGAAAGAAAAAAAAAGCCACTTCACAGGATGATGTGAGATCATCATTTAAATGTCAGTTCTGGTGTTTTCTAGAATTTAAAAAGCTTAATACTAAAGTTCTGTTTCTCACAAGTGGTAGTGAGCCCCAAATAGAATGATATATCTCATCATGCTCTGCAAATCATAAATATACAACTAAGTTCAGTTATTACATACAGCAAGTAGAGCCACATAACTGTACATTCAAAAGCTATTAATGTTAGGCTATGCATGCTTTACCTCAATACAAAACTACTAGAATAAATTCTCATTATCTTCTGTTGGGATGAGTAGAGAGAGACATTCTGAAACTGAAGTCCCAAACTCTTGGGACTACAAACTTTTAGTGTCAAAAAAAGGAAGTTATCTCTCTAGGCTGCCAAATCTGTGAATACCAAAGTCTTTGGGTTCTCTTTTTAAAGGCTTATTTCTTTATGTATCTGGGTGTTCTGTCTGCATAGATATTTGCACAGTAGAAGAAGGTACCAGTTCCCATGGAACTACAGTTATAGACAGTAGCAAGCTACTATGTGGGTGCTTGGAGTTGAACTCAGAGCCTCTGGAACAACAGCCAGTGTTCTTAACCACTGAGCCACCTCTCACCACCCAAAGTTCTTTATACCAAAATTTTATAAGAATAGAAATAGTACCAAGCATTTTTTTTAATTTTTTATTACTAATCATTCCATTTTAAGCATTATTTTTATCAAAAAATTTTTTTACTATAGCATACATTTTCTCTTCAAGATTAGCTATTCTCATTTATTTATTACCTTGATAAAGATGGGGAAAATTAGCTTTTTATTTTGTCTTGGATTTTTTTTTTTTTGGTTAACAAAACACTAAACTCATCATCACGAAATGGCTAAACATTTGAACACACCTGCTTTGTTTTGTTTTATTTTGTAAAAGAAAAGCATATAATGCCTTATTACCAGTATCAGTTCATGCGTAAAATATTACTAATTATTAATTTGGGATAATATTTGGATATTATGTAGGTGCCGCTGCGCTCTAGTGACTCAGGACTCATCCACACATCCTTTAAAGCCACTGCTCTCCTCCCTGAGGAAGGGACAGCCTCTCTACTGATCCGGAAGCCAGAGGGTTGCTACCACGCCGGGACATGTAACAGCAAGGTTTGGTCCTAGCTCTCTCTCCCTCTGGCTGTTCCCAGCCTATATTTATTCACTGGATAGCTACAGAACCACAGACTTTGGTCTGAATGATCTCGTTTCTTTTGACTTACTGACCACCCTTATCTCCCTAGAAATCCAACTTCAGATTTCTAGTTCTCTATGTAGGTTTTCCAGCTCTCAGAAATTTGTAGATAACTTCCTAAACTTTTATTCACCCTTAAATAAGAGCTGAAGCCATAGAATTTTGGAGAATCCAGGATTTCTCATCTTTCAAAGGAGTGCATTCGGTTGTCTGGATGTCAATGCCGGGCCTTCCACAGGCAACCTGTGAGAATGGGACACACCTTTAGACTGTATTTCAAAGATCTGTTCTTAGGAATCTAAGTTTTCTGGCTAAGATATATCAACCAGCAATTCCTCTGAATGTTTGTATTAACTTCTCCAAGTTATAAATATTGTTTTTACATTATAACTTTTTTGAAAACATTTATTGTCAAGCAGAGAGAATCTATGATGTTCTTCTCTTAGCATTCTTGACTAGTTTAACGCATTCTTAGGTTTGAAACAGTTAATCAATGGGTTTCTTGTTGCAACAATACATCCAAATTCACCATCCACGTTCTTGTTTATAATTGATGTGACATTTTATATTATAAATTGGCATTGCCGTTATTTGAATGTATAGAATTATAACCACTGCTAGTAGGAATTCTTACTTAGAGTGTGGCAGGAAAAAGCATACGACCACTCAATCACAGGAGGACATACTCTGACTCTGATGTGGAATCTGTGGAGTGACAGTGGGCGAGTTTATTCTGGATGTTGTTAGTTTTGCTCAGAAAAAGGAAATCTCATTTTTAGGAAGCATAACTGAAAATAAATATTTAATGAGGATTTACTTCAAGGTACCAAGTCATGGGCATACAAATATTTGTTGAATCAGCAGGTTAGGTACCTAAAGTGTTCCTGTGTAGATATAATTACCCATGTATAGTATGGGTTTAAGTGTGATCTGAGACTCATGTCTTTGAGAATCTGTATGAGGTCAGAGGACCCTGACTACTATAACTGGAAACTGGTGGAAATTGAGATGGTTTTTGATTTGTTGCTCCAGCTCCTTAGAAGAGCAGGCAGTGTTCACAGACCATATGAAGCTCAAGAAGAAGGAAGACCAAAGTGTTGGTGTTTCGGTCCTCCTTAGAAGGAGAACAAAATACAGGAGCAAATATGGAGATAAAGTATAGAGCAGATATTGAAGGAAAGGCCATCCAGAGGCTGTCCCACATGGGGATTCATCCCATATACAGTCACCAAACCCAGACACTATTGTAGATGCTAAGAAGTACATGCTGAAAGGAGCCTGATATGGCTGTCTCCTGAGAGGTCTTGCCAGAGCCTTATAAATACATAGGCGGACGCTCAGAGCTAACCATTGGACTGAGCAAGGGGTCCCCAATGGAGGAGTTAGAGAAAGGACTGAAGGAGTTGAAGGGGTTTGCAGCCCCATAGGAAGAACAACAATATCAACCAACCAGACCCCACCAGAGCTGCCATCAGGGACTAAGCCATCAACCAAGGAGTACACATGGCTCCAGCTGCATATGTAGCAGAGCATCAATGGGAAGAGAGGTCCTTGGTCCTCTGAAGGCTCGATGGATGCCCCAGTGTAGGGGAATCAAGGATTGGGAGGTAGGAGTGGGTGGGTAGGTGGAGGAACACCCTCACAGAAGCAGGATGGAAGGGGGGACTCTGAGGGGGGGAACAGAAAAGGGGATAGCATTTGAAATGTAAATAAAGAAAATATCCAATAAAAAAAAGAGCAGGCAGTGAGTTACCACCCCTTTGTGTTTTAGCATTGAAACCCTGCATCCAGGGGATCCTTCTATCACACACACTGGGACTGGTGAGCCACTGAATCTGAGGGTTTGGGCATAAAAGATGTCATGAAGAGTTATAAGCTTGTGCTGAATCAGCTCATATTTCCCAGTCCAGCATAATGACACTTACCTTGTAAATACCATTCATTCCCTCTTCCCATAATTGTATTTACTTGGCAAAACTCCAAACTTAGATGAGCCCAGCAACTGCACACTTGGGTCCCAGACCTTGGAGCTTGCTGAAGACAATCACATAAACTTTATTGTTCTTGCTGGAACCCGTAAATGGGTATTGATATTCCATTCTATTCTCCCATAACTTTACTTCCTCACCATCTCATTCATCTGACTTGCTTTCCAATATCCTATATTCATTCTCAGCCACCATCTACTGATGGCTAATAATTCATTAAAAACAATAGATGCAGTCATGGGTCAATAACCTTGTCCTCTCAGTGCCAAATCCAGCAGCCTACCTGGCTCGACAAGTCTGACTTCTCTCCCCTTGCACCATACGAGGCATCTTGCTCTGGAGGGGTTGGCCCTTTTCTCTTGAACTATAAATCCCATCCTTTCTTTCCTCTTGCAGTTTCAGAAAATTCCCTATAGAATCATTGCTTTTTCTCCTTTTACTCTCCCATCTATAGCAGTGTTCAAGTACTAATGGCCATATAAACAACTGCTTCTTCAAGCCAGAATGCTCTTTTAGCTACTGTCATTCTCTGTTCGAATTTATGGGATAAAAGAACTAACTAAAAAAATTGCGTGTGTGTGCATGTGCACACATGCACATGCATGCAGGGGTGTGTGTGCAAGGGTGTCTGTGTGTGCATGTATGCGTGTGCACACAAGTGCTGGGGTATGTGTGTGTGTGTGTCTGTGTGTGTGCAAGGATGTCTGTGTGTGTATGTGCTCGCGTGTGTGCTTCTAGAAGCCAGGAGCTTATATTGAGTGTCTTCCTCTCTTACTTTGTACCTTATTCTCTGAGACAGTGCCTATGGAGCTCACCACTATGGATAGACATTGCCAGCAAGCCCCCATGTCTATCCATTCATAACCTGGATTACAGACATGAGCTACTAAACCCTGCTTTTACGGGAATTCTGGGAACCTGAGCCCAGGTTTTCAGGCTTGCACAGCAAGCATGTTACCATTGAGCCATCTCTTCAACCCCGACTAACTGCACAGCTTTGCTTTTCTGTTTCGTACTGTCTTCTCATCTCACTCCTTTAGCACCAGTCTCCACATCTCTGGAATGGTTCTAAAATGCTGGGTCAGTATTAGTAAAACTTAGAAATACCATTTGTATTTTTCTGAGTGTCACACGTTGCTTTAATTTTTACCACTTAACGGTATTTAATGCCCTTACATCACCTGCCATCTTGAAATAATTTTCCTGGAGAGTTCTTGGACATTGGAGCCTTTGTATTTCTTTCTGCCTTGGGTTCTCTTACTGTTCTTTAGCATATGACTGGTTCAGGCTTCTCTTCTTCTCTGTCTACACTCTGGCCTTGAGTCCCTCCCCTAAGCAGATGATGTCGAAGCATGTATGTTGGCTATATTTTCTAGTTAAACTCCAAAATAATTTTCCATTGGATCTCAAATACAAACTTTAAAGCAGGAAAAAAAAGCAAGCATGTATGCAAGCAAGCAAGCCAGCCAGCCAGCCAGCCAGCCTTCTAGATGTTGCCCTGTAATCTAGATCCTCTTAGTAAACTGTGGTACCTTCCACCTAGTTCCTCAAAATAAAAAACATGGAATAAACCACAACTCCCCCTTCCTTTGCCTTTGTGTCTCCTAATAAATAGAAAAGGGTCATTCTTTTTTTTTTACTTTATTTTTTTATTAGATATTTTCTTTATTTACATGTAAATTTTCCCTTTCCCAGGTTCCCCTCCAAAAAACAAACAAACAAACAAAAACAAGAACAAACTCCTTTTGCCTCCCCCCTCCCCATTATTAATTGCCCCAACATCAGGGCAGTCTTCAGTTTCCTTTTTCTATTTAATTAATTTATTTGTTGAGTCAGGTTCTCGTGTGTCCCTGGCTGGCCATGCTATACAGCCGAGGATGGCCTCAGGCTTCTGGTCCCTCTGCCTTCATCTTCCCAATGCTGGGATAACAGTCTTGTGTAACCAGACTAGGTTTTATGTGCAGCTGGGGATTGAATCCAGGGCCTCATGCTTACAAACTCAATTTTCCAGTCTTACTCTTTGTCTACTCATAGTCTGTTCTTCACATAGACTTCTGGGCCGTGTATAGTTTTCTACTATTAATTAAAACACTCTAAGGATATCATTTTCTCTGTCTAAACATCCCCCAAGCCACCCCACACAGCATTCATTTCTACATCTGGGCTTTTGTGATCCTCCCAGGAAGGATTATACATGCTCAAATTAGAGTGTCATTGTCTTGTTTACAATGTGGTTTCTCAACTTTGCCCTTTGGGAGAAGAGTTCCAGACACCATACCTCTCTCCCATTGTGTTTATAGCCAAGTTCCTTGGTAAACTATCTAGTCCACCTCCCCTACCATTCCTATTGGTTTGATCATTTCCTTGTTACATACTAGAATTTCCTTGATACAATTGTTAGTTAGTTCTGTTTACAATTTTTTTCTTCAGTGTATAGCTTCCCCTTCTTTCTCCCTTCCCCTCTTTCCTCCCTTCCCACCCCATCCTGCTTTCTTCTCTTCCCTTCTCTTTACCTTCTTTATGTTTTTCCTCACTTTTCCTTGAGACAGTATCTCATTTATTAGCTCAGGACAACCTCTAACCCACAATACTTCTGCTTCTGCTTTCTAAATGTTGAAATTGTAGGTTGTTGTCAACTGGACTTGGCTTTTATTTTCTTCATAATAACTTTGATAAGGGTACATTTCAATGTTTGAAATTTCAGCTTTGTTTCTTTAAAGACATTTATTTATTTATTTATTTATTTACTATTTATTTAGTGTATGTGAGTACACTGTCACTCTCTTCAGACCCACTAGAAAAAGGTATTGAATTCCATTATACATGTGAGCCATCATGTGGTTGCTAGGAATTGAACTCAGGACCTCTAGAAGAGCAGTCAATGCTATTAACTGCTGAGCCGTCTCTCTAGCCCCTCAACTTTGTTTTTGATACATCATAAAGTTTGTATCCTGTTAGCAAACCTGAGTACAGATCATGACCAAGACAATGAAGATCTATTGTAGGAATTTTATAATTTTGAAATACACACACGCACACGTGCACGCGCGCGCGCGCGCGCGCGCGCACACACACGCACACACACACACACACACACACACACACACGATTCATTTGTAGTGTGTACAGTTTGAGGAACAAAGATTCATTATATATTTATGTGCAAATCTCCAATCATTCTAGCACCATCTATCAAAAATTAATCCTTTCTTTCTACTAAATTGGCTTAACATCTTTGTTAAAATTCAATTTTAGCTAGGTATAAGATAACCACATAGTATGTGTTTACATTGTTTTTACTTATTTGTAGACATCCTCCTTTGCCCCCAATCTGTTAGAAGCGGGAGTAGTGGGACTAGAGCCTGAGAATGATAAGAAGAAAAAGACACAAACAGGCTATCTAAACAATACTGAACACAAATAAGAATCTGTTCAGCCTGTATTTTGGTTGGTTTGATTTGGTTTATTTCTTGAGATGAGGTCTCACACTGTCACCCATATCATTCTGGAAATCATGTCATTCCTCAATTCACAGGAATCCTTCCTCCTGCAGACTCGCGAGTGCCAGTATTACAGGCATAAGACATCATCTCCAGCTCTTATGGTAATCTTACACCTAGTAGATAATATAATCTACAACCATCTAAGATACATACTAAAATAACTAGAACAGGGTGGAGGTACCTAACGTGCAAAAGTATAATTTAGGAGATTAAAGTTTGATATCTGATCATTATATATTATATTCCTGCTTCAAATCCGCCAGATTAGTAATGTCCACTAGAACTTTCTACAATGATGAGGATATGCATGATGCTACTAGCCACTTAAATTGTGAACTCTTTAAGTCCAACAAAAGCTAAAATTTTAATTTTATTTATGTGTAATTACTTTAAATTTATATTTTAATAGCCATGGAAGGCTAGATGATGCCACATTTCCCAATCCAACTTTGGAATCTTTTACATACTCCTCTGTTGTCTAAGCTTGTACGAAGAAGAGAAAACCTGTCCAACCACTGTCCATTAACGATAAACCCTAGAGAACAGTCGACTCCTGCATTTTGCTTCTGTGATTTCCAAAACTGCCTTTGTATGTTTTGGATCATTCACATGGCCATCTACACTCGGAAGCCACTTGTTTGTTTCTACAATATCCAGATTAGGGTTTAA
>JADRCD010202540.1:0-18296 GCA_019843815.1 Montemys delectorum | reverse complement strand
TTCTGCAATGAAGTTGAGTTCTCAGTTTGTGGCAAACAACTACATAGGCTTAGCAATAGTGTAAATTGTCTAGGGATTCCCATTGTACACGTTGGACCAACAACTAAATTAATTTTAACTCAATCCTGATCCTAGGAGTTTCATTTTTTTTAACAAGGCCATTTGGGTTCTATGTCTCCAATCCATTTATGTTTTTATTGATGATTGCCTTCACACACACACACACACACACACACACACACACACACACACACACGAAAGAGTTTATTTTGTGCTAATTTTCTTTTATCCCTAAATTGGCTTTTAATTTTAGCTGTCTTTCCCCATATTTCTTCCCTCCCCCTGATCTGAATGTTTAAGGCCTAACCCTTGATGTAGAGTTGTTACTGAGGTTAAATATGGTGTAAGGGTTTTCCATATATGTGTGTAACGTATTTTATGTTTCACCCCTATATTACTTTACCATACCCTCTATTAAGGACTGGCCTAAAGAACTGAGGCTTTCTCTGAGGCCCTGATGTACAGAGATGGAACAGATCTCTACTTCAAAGAGAGAAAGATGCCTGGCAGGACCAATAATACCCTGGCACAAAGACTTTGGGATATTTAGACTTAATGGATATATAGAGATCCTGAGAACCCAACATCCCAGTTTGTGGGGGTTATTGTCATCAGTCATGGGACTGCTGTTTGCTCCATCTGTGATGTTCTTAGGAAACCCTCTGTTACTCTTGTACAACTTGTTTGATCATCTTCATGCTGACTTTCTTTCATTATATGGCAGCTTTTACTAAATTAATCCCATTTTCCCCAAGAAAGGGCATATGAGATGCTGTAATTCTTATTAAGTTTACTTGGAATAAGATATAGCTTTTGAAGAACCCCCAATCCCAAACTTTCTTGTCTTTTCAATCTTTTCTCCTCTTTGTTTTTTGATCTCTTGCTACTCTTTCCCAGGACTCTTCCACTGAAAAATTAATTGCAGGTCCAATAACTACTCCTCCACATTTCCCCCTGGTATATGCAATAGAAATTTTTAAAAATTAAATGGAATAAAGAGAAAATTCTTTGAAAGATTACAAAGGGACTTAAAGAAAATTTAAAGAAAACATAAAGAAGATCAAAAATATTTTTTATTTTAACTCTTTATTGTTTAGACATGCACTAACTTTAACATCATCATTTATTCATCAATTTAAAACATGTATATGGCTTCTTTTAAAGGAGCCATAAAATAAAACACAATTACATCATCAAATCTTTTTGTTGTGGTTATTATTTGTTTTTTTTTCCTACATATGGTTTCTCTGTGCAGTTCTGGCTGTCATAGAACTCACTCTGCAGACCACACTGGCCTCCTAAGGATCTCCTGCCTCAGCCTCCTGAATGTTTGAACTAAAGCCATGTGCTACCATTGTCTGACAGGCAAGGTCATCAAATCATAGTCTTCAGAGATCATCATCTCCAGGAAATTGTACTAAAAGCATTCAGATTCCACAAGCTTTTGACGTGTTACATATTTAGATAGTTTAGACATTCCAGTTAATTTTAGTTTTCCTCTGAAGTTATTATTTGGATCTTTCATGTAAGGTCTGTCTACTTCTTGGTAGTAGATGAACACATAATCTTCAGTAACATTCTTCTACCCCTCTCAAATGACTAACTCCACTTCCAAGCACTCTGGACACCAGCTTTTCCCTTTGCCATCCTTAGAACTGCTGAAGTAGACAGAAATGGTTTTGTCCTCATGCTCCTTCACTGTTCTGTAGAACTCAAAGCTGAACAGGCTAATCACCTTGAAGGTAGACATGAGTACAGTCCAGAAAGTAGGGTTTAAGATGCCCTAGGTTTCTGCTGCCTCAGGACAGGGCTTTAGTATGGTGTTGACTCAAAAGTATTTTTAAGTAATAGATGTAAGAGATGGAGAAGTACAGTAGATCATTGAGTTTATTTTTTAAAAACTAGAGATACACGGCATTTCATATTTGACAGTACCCCTCCCAATCCAAATGAAAGAGATGATGCCTCAAACCATAGGTCATCCCTAGGTCTATAAATCTCAGGAATCAATCTTAAGAAGTATCTTAGAATAGCAGACACTGTGAAATCAAAGCTATCCAAAGACCTCTACTCTTATATCTTACAATCTAAAACAAAATACCAACATCCTCTTATTTCAATGGGAAGAGGGCAAATCCATGGATTCTCTAGTTATTCCAACTTTCCAAGAGTTTATTTCAGCTAAGATATTATCTTGTAGCACAATGGAGGTGATTACAAATCCTCTTTAAAAATGGAGTCTGGTATTTCTTTCTACACATGAACTCCCACACATGGACAGAGCAAGTTGATAAGTAACTGAAGTTAGAGAAGCTGAGAACTAGGATAATAAGACATATCCCAGAAGTTTCTGGATTATACTGTCTACACATCTACTGTGAACCCACGTCTTGTTGAAAAAACAATAGATAAGAAACAAAGCTATTCAAATTTCTGCTCATTGATTCTATGGTTAAAATTATGTTAAATATATCTTCACTCCTTACTAACATGTCATTAACTTAAAAATATGTGCCTTGAATTTTTCAGGAACATATTCTGTAAGAAAATGGAGACTATCCTTACCTACAAAACCACACTGTACCTTAGAACACATATAAGAGGAGATGAGTGATAATATCCTCATTTATTTTTGAGTTGGGGTTCCTGAGTTACCAGGAAAGTGAGAGTTTATGGTATCTAGAGACAAAGAGAAGTGATTAAAATTAACATATTTCAGTCCTGTGGCACAGCGCTTACTATCTAAATACCACAGGGAAAGAGCTTGTCTCCCAGGATGCTGACACATCTTTAAGCACAGGTAAGATCACTGCTTCTGCTCTGTGTCCTGAAACCTCAGGACACAGGAACCAAGGAGCAGCATGGGACAGGATCCTTCTTGTTTCCTTTTATGCTTGGAGCTTATCCTGTGCCACAGAACCCAGAGCTGATCCTGTGCCACAGCACTCCATACCCAAATACTGCCAAGAGAGTACTGGTCTCCCAGGAGTACTGGCCCACCTGTAAGTACATGTAACAACACCACTGCTGCTCAAATCCCTGGCCCAAGATGGACTAGCCCAGAGTCATCAGGACACAGGAACCAAGGAACAGCCAGAGACAGGATCCCTGACCCTGTGCCACAGCTCTCCATACCCAAATAGATCCTGGAGAGAACTGGTGCCCTAGGAGTACTGACAAATAAGCTTGCAGGAGTAACAAGCCACAGTCAGAGACAGCAAGACCAGCTAACACCAGAGAAATTGAGATGGCAAGAGGCAAGGGCAAGAACATAAGCAACAGAAACCAAGGATACTCGGCATCAATAGAACCCACTTCTCCCACCACAGTGAGCCCTGGATACTCCAACACACCAGAAAAGCAAGACTCTGATTGAAAATCACATCTCATGATGATGATAGAGGACTTTAAGAAGGGCATAAATAACTGCCTTAAAGAAATACAGAACACAGGTAAAGAGAAAACACAAAAATCCCTTAAAGAACTACATGAAAACACAATCAAACAGGTGAAGAAATTGAACAAAATCATCCAGGATCTAAAATGGAAATATAATAAAAAAAGAAATCACAAAAAGAGGCAACCTTGGAAATAGAAAACCTAGGAAAGAGATCAGGAGTCATAGACACAAGCATCACAAACAGAATACAAGAGATAGAAGAGAGAATCTCAGGTGCAAACTATGCCATAGAAAACATTGACACAATAGTCAAAGAAAATGCAAAATGCAAAAAGCTCCTAACCCAAAACATCCAGGAAATCCATGATGCAATGAAAAAACCAAAGCTCAAGATAATAGGTATAGAAGAGAGTGAAGATTCTCAACATAAAGGGCCAATAAATATCTTCAACAAAATTATAGAAGAAAACTTCCATGACCTAAAAAAATAGATGCCCATAAACATGCAAAAAATCTACAGAACTTCAAACAAATTGGACCAGAAAAGAAATTCCTCCTATCATATAATAATCTAAACACCAAATGCATAAAACAAAGAAAGAATATTAAAAGCAGTGAGGGAAAATGTCAAGTAACATATAAAGGTAGACCTATCAGAATTACACCAGACTTCTCACCAGAGACTATGAAAGCTAGAAGATCCTGGGTAGATGACATACAAACCCTAAGAGAACACAAATGCCAGCCCAGGCTACTTACCCAGCAAAGCTCTCAAATAACATAGACAGAGAAACCAAGATATTCCATGACAAAAATAAATTTACACAATATCTTTCCACAAATCCAACCCTACAAAGAATAATAGATGGCAAACTCCAACACGAGGAGGGAAACAACATCCTAGAAAAAGCAAGAAAGTAATCTTCTTTCAACAAACCTAAAAGAGGATAGCCACACAAACATTAATTCCACCTCTAACAACAAAAGTAACAGGAAGCAACAATCACTATTCCTTAATATCTCTTAACATCAATGGACTTAATTCCCCAATAAAAAGATATAGACTAACAGCCTGGATACATAAAAAGCACCCAGCATTTTGTTGCATATATAAAATGCACCTCAGTGTCAAAAACAGACACTACCTTAGAGTAAAGGGCTGGAAAACAGTTTTCCAAGCAAATGGTTCCAAGAAACAAGCTCGAGATGCCATTCTAATATTGAATGAAATCCACTTTCAACCTAAAGTTATCAAAAAAGATAAGGAAGGACACTTCATACTCATCAAGGAAAAATATCTACCAAGAAGAATTCACAATTCTGAACATCTATGCCCTAATTGCAAGGGCACCCACATTCATAAAAGAAACTTTACTAAAGGTCAAAGCATACATTGCACCATATACAAAAATAGTGGAAGACTTCAACACCCTACTCTCAGCAATGGACAGATCATGGAAACAGAAACTAAATAGAGACACGGTGAAATGAACAGAAGTGATGAACCAAATGGATTTACCAGACATCTATAGAACATTTCATCCTAAAACAAAAGAATATACTTTTTCTCAGTACCTCATTGTACCTTCTCCAAAACTGACCATATAATAGGTCACAAAACAGGCCTCAAGAAATACAAGATGAGTGAAATAATCCTATGCATACTATCAGATAACCAAGAACTAAGGCTGGTCTTCAATAACAACATAAACAGCAGAAAGCCCATATACACGTGGAAGCTGAACAATGCCCTACTCAATGATAACTTGGTCAAGGAAGAAAGAAAGAAGGAAATTAAAGATTTTTTAGAATTTAATGAAAATTAAGGCACAACATACCTAAACTTATGGGATACAATAAAAACAGTGCTAAGAGGAAAACTCAGCTCTGAGTGCCTCCAAATAGAAACTCGAGGGAACATACTCTAGCAGATTAACAGCATACCTGACCAAAAAGAAGCAAATACACCCAAGAGGAGTAGACGGCAGGAAATTATCAAACTCAGGGCTGAAATCAACCACATGGAAACAAAAAGAGCTGTACAAAGAATCAACAAAACCAGGAGCTGGCTCTTTGAGAAAATCTTCCTTCCTTCCTTCCTTCCTTCCTTCCTTCCTTCCTTCCTTCCTTCCTTCCTTCCTTCCTTCATCCCTTCTTTTCCTTCTTTCTTTCTTTCTTTCGTTCTTTATTTATTTATTTATTTATCTTTCTTTTGTTTTTTTTTTATCAAATATAGTCTAACAGGAGTCAAACTGAAAAAGGAAACTTCAATTGAGAAAAATCTCTCCATCATATTGTCTACTAGGCAAAAGATTATTGAATATTTTCTTGACTGATGATTTACTATTGCAAGTACCATCCCTGAGCAGCTGAAATAAGAAATCAGTCTGCACAAGATAGTAATTCTATTCCTTCATGACTTCTTCTTCAGTGCCTGCTTCCAAGTTCATGTTTGATTTCCTGTCCTGACTTACCTTTCATGATATATTGTAAGATGTAAGGTGAAATAAATTCTTTCCTCTGCCAAAAAGTGTGAGAAAAAGCAGGAGATGTATAATAACATATAACAATATATAAAAGTATAATATATGACACACAAAATAATTCTAGTTTGGGGGCTAGAAAATTGGCTTAGTTATCAAGAAAACTGGCTGTTCTTCCAGAGGTCCTAGATTCAGTCTCCAGAACAAACATGGTGTTTCCTAACAGCCTGTAACTCCAGTTCCAGAATATATAATGTTTTCTTCTGGCTTCCTTATACATGTGCATGCATGTTGTATACAAAAAGACAAATGTGTGGGCATGTGTGTGTACAAATCATAACACATAAGAAAATTAGATATTTCTACAGTTAGAGTAGTTTAAGAAGCAGAGGACAAAAAGATTAGATCTTCTTTAGAAAAATTGGAACTGGATTCATTCTAATAATCTAAGAACATTCTAATCTCTTACAGAGAAATCTGATGCTATTCACTATAATCCATCTTGAAGTTTCATCTGAAAACTGACCTTTACATACAAACAACAAAGAGGGAGAAACTGGAAGGGATCCCAACATCTGATCATCTTAGGTGGATAGACCTGTCCATTGTCTCTCTGCTGGAAATAAAAAGAGAGACTTGATTTGCAGTGGTCAAGGCTTGTGTATGTCAACCCATGCAGCATGGCTTCTCTTCAAAAGTTCTATCAGCCTGGAGTAGTCATATATATCCTTATTGTATGCTTTGTTCAGGAGACTGCTGGTTTTTGGACCAATAGGTAAGGCACTACTTTTTCCTCAGCACCTTCCTAGAAATATTTTCACATTTAAGGGGGACACATAATGGGCTCATGTCATATATAGATCTGGCCTTCTGTTTTCTAAACTCTGTGATGATGTGCGGCTTCTCAAACCTACACCCTGAAATCAAATGACTGTTGACAAGAGATCGTGTTCAAACTTACTTTTCTGCCTAGATTATGCTATCATCATTTTTATCAACATGCAATATGAAAAGACAAGTGAGCCTAGCTTATATTTTAGGATAAACTATGGACAGGATATAACTTGGTGTGTGGAAGCAAATGATTGCATGTTCAAGAGTCCCCTCATGATAGAATGAAACATCATGTCTCAAATAACCAAAACACAATGAATTAATTATCCACAGAAAAATTATCTAAATTGTACAATAAAATCTGAGTTCTTCATTAATTCTAATATGCAGTGCTCTGTTAACCACACATGGAATAAATTTGTTTAATAAGAAGAGAAATGTCAGAAACTTGATCCTGTATTCCACCCTTTCTTAACATGTTCCTTTATACAATGTTCCTTCTTGTATAATAAATTTATTTTCTAAGTCTATAACTAAAGGGAAAAAATGTCAGATTGCAATTTCTATAAGATGAAAATAACATGTAAAGGATCCTAAGACTTATGATAAGAGGAACATGTTGAATTGCAAGAAGAAATCAGAATCTACTAGAAATGCCTAAAATCAATAGAAAAAGGGGAATCTTCAAGATGGTAATGAATCCATGGAAATTAGGGCAGGAACTTTTTATGTGCCAAGGAAATACTTTTTCATAAGAGAAGCAATGGACTGGGCAACTAAGGAAATGATATTATGGGAATTTGAGTTGGAAATCAAATTTTGTCAACTAGAACTTTGATGCTGCCTACTTCAGACCTAAAGAGCAGTCAGATGAGGAAAAACTATTGAGCTGAAACTGCAGGTATCATGAGACTGGGTTGATGTTATGATGGATTTAGCACCTGTGTGGCACAATATATTTCTACAAGTTCTACTTTTAGAAGGAAGAGAGTTGTGAAGACTTTTTTTGATAATTGTAAAAGGAATATAAGGAGAGGAGTGAACAAAGATGGACTGTGAAGTCATAAATTTTCACTATGGAATGTTGGCTGGGAAAATACAAAAATAGCTTTGCCAGCCCAGGACCCCTCCATCTCCAGGTGACCAGGCCTGCAACTCTTTACTCTGATTTCCCTTTGCTTCATCCTGTTGGATGTCTCTGTTGGCTAGAAAAATGGTCTCCCAACTCTTGTTTTTTTGTGCTCTCTCTCTCTCTCTGTCTTTCCATAGGAAAACAACTAAGTCTTAGACAGTAATGTGAGTTTCTGTTTCAGATATTATGAACTACCCAACGAAAACTTCTTAGTTAAACTGCATATGAAAGTCACTCCAAGTACTAACATCACTAACAAAAAAGGAAATGAATTTCGAGTACAACTCACAGTTAAAAACAATGAGAAGGATTGCAAGGATGTAAGTAAATAATCAAAAGGTAACATGAAAACTGAAATATTATATTTAAGATTACTCAATAATTTAAATATTGTGCTGAATGATGCCCCTTTAAGCTTTTCTGTTTACATAGCTTTAAAACTAGAAGAAATTGTGTTAGACATATATGACATATACGTATTATGAATTCTAATGCAAAAGTAAAGTATTTGTGACATGAAGGAGATTGGTAAGTGGGACCTCTTAACAGTGGCCTCAGGGCCTTCACATCAAAACTAAGATGAAAGCCTAGGAGTAAAACAAACAGAATGGGAAGAGTGAAAATCAAGGAAAACGGCAATGCAACAAAGATAAGTGTGACTGTGTAACAGTGACCAGGAAACACTATTGGACTCATGGTCCCATCTCAACTCATCTCCTGACTGCACATCATGCAGTAATGATAGAGAGTGAAGAAGACACTGATCAGCGTGCTTTGGTAGCTGTAAGAAATAAAGGGATGAAGTGACTATATGCTGTCCCTTAATGTGAGGGCTTACTTGCTCCAATAAGTTCAGACACACATTATCCCCACCTTCATTCCTATATCTACTTTCTTCTTCAATTCTTCTAAACTCTTCACTTCCTGCTCTATTATTTTAAAAATTCCTTCAACATTATTATCTTTAGTCATTCATGAAACAGGTAAAAATAAAACAAAATTTGAGTGCTAGAGATATGGTTTAGTGGAATAATTGCTGCTCTCTAAGAGAACCAAGTTGGTTCACAAGATCCCATCACTCTAGTTTCAGGACAACTGAAGCAATTTTCTGTACTTTATGGAGACCAGGGACACTTACCAACTTACACACATAAAATAAAATGAGTTAAGTCTTTTTAAAATCTGAATTTTAAAAGTCATTACAAAAAAATTAAAGGAAATTCTTAGCTACATTGAAAATAAAAATAGAAATGCAAAAATCTCTGATATTTTCCCAAATAAAAATGAGGCAAGGAATGGTTTTTGATCTGGTGTCCTGAAGATATTCTCTTTATCTTCTTTGTTCAGTTTTGAACACCATTGCTTGATTAACCCAGTAGAAGAATTCTTTACTTATATATGGCCTTTGACTAAAAATTTTATATCTTTTGGTTGAAAGAAAACAATGTCTAAATATTAGTCAGCAAAAAATTTTCACACTGGGACTATTCCTATTGGTACAACAAACTTGTTATTTTAAGTCTAAAAAGTACCTTTCACTGTAGAATTACAAAGACTCACAAGTTGTGCATGAGGTACAGGTATCAATGCTGCCATCTCAAAATAACAGAAATACAAAGCACTGTAGCAAGTACTGCATATACCACAGACCTAGAAACCCTAGGTCAGGGGATAGATCATAAACTCTCATTGTTAGTGTCAGTGGGACTCTTTTCACCAGTGCAGAGTACACATCCTTCTGTCTTCTTCTTTAAATCCTTTTCTGTTCTGCATAAACAATTTCTCTAATTTGAAGTTCTTCAGCCTCAGCCTAGATGAAAACCAAGTAATGCCCTAAACATAAGACAACAACAACACTGTAAAACCTTGAACTGTTTTACATTAGTAAAATAAAGTGCTTAGTAATATATCCCACAAACCCACTGATATGTTAAAACATACCCAGATATACACATTCTCAAACACACACACACACACACACACACACACACACACACACACACACACAGTTTCATTCCATTAGGTCAAAATATGAGTATCTGATAACTTGTAATAACATTTTCAAATTACTATTGTTAACTGGGTCAAAGAAAACATCATTTGTTTTCCTTCTTACACTCAATGAGGGCTAAAGTTGAATTGAAAACATTAGTTGCAAAGAACATTCTTAGCATCTAATTCTAAGTGTACTGATAGCTAACAGAAAATACTTAGCAAGCTGGAAATTGTTTATTTTCTAGTGCTCAATCCCAGGCAGCATTCTCTGTGTTGACACTCTTTAACACCTTCCCACTTTTTTTTTTTGTTTTGTTTCAGCTACAAATAAGTGCTGACTACAACCCATCCATCAAGTTCCATTCTTTTCCAACAGTTTATTACGCTTGTGTATGTACTGTTAACAATTTCTTCTGGGATATATATGTCTCTGGTAAGTGGGAAAATTTTCTACCTTCTTATGAATGTCAGATAACAGTCAACATCAGGATGTATCAGAGTAGGTAGAAAATACATAAAACTACAGTATGGCTGGTGAAAAGGTGGGCAGGGGAGGATGACTGTAGTACTTATAAGAAACCAAACTGAAAGGAAAAGAAGAGAGAGAAGGAGATGAAAGGAAGGAAAGAGAGCTCAAAGAGCAGCTGTACCTTATATATAGGAAAGGAATCAGAGTATGCTAAAGTCAGCATGGGGTATAAATGAAGTTATATGGAGTTTATAAATTAACGTATCTACTTGTCTTTTTGTAGAAAGTACTCTCATAAAAGCAACAGTCTACTTTCTGCCGTATCAGAGCAAATGTCCTGACTATGACTACAACCCTTCAAGTGCTTATGAAATGTACAATATTACACATTATATCGAGGTAAAACCATAAACTGGAAGGCTCCAATAGAACCAGATCACTGTGCATGTATTTTCCAATAAAATGAAATAGTGTTAGATTAATTCTGTGCTAAAAATCTCTGTGTGATAAATAAATTTCTACCACTTCACAATCAACTATCTGCATCCTTTTCTCCCAAAAGTATTTCAGTAGCACTCCAACAGCCAAAGGTTTCTTAACACTGTCTTTCCAAGACACTTTCACAGTAATGTTGCTCTCACTCTGCTCCCTTACTCTAAATGGCATGATCAGGAGAGATCATTACTGGTGGGGGAGAGAGAGAGAGAGAGAGAGAGAGAGAGAGAGAGAGAGAGAGAGAACAAGCAGGGAATAGCCAGGGATAACAAGACCTCAGGTGGCAAGTGAGTGCCGGAAGAACAGACTATCTGGAGACAAGCTTCAGTGAGACAGCTCACTTAGTTAGCAGGAGCAGAGGATTTTTAAACCTCTGAGGTGAATAGAGACTGTTGTGATGGGTGTACATCATTGGTCAGAGTCAGAATGCTGAGGAAGCCTAATTTTAATAAGCAGGAATTCCAGGTTCTTGCTGGACATGACCTTATAAGAAGAAAAGAATAACCTGGCTGCAACTTTGTGACCTCCTCTGATATGGGCAAAGGTGGGGTGAAGGTGTAGGACTATGTATGGTCAGAAAATTCAGGCTCTGCACAGGGATGACAGTGGCCTCACTCCTATTGCCCTTGAGAAAGACTTTCTGAGGAAGAGTATAACTCAATACCACTCCTGTTTCAGAAAGGCTCCTCCCTGTTCCAGGGTCCTGCAACCTAACATATATACCATTCTGCAATTGTTTTTAGTTTAGTCGTAACTGAAATGTTTTCAGGATTAAGTCTTTAATCCCACTTTGTTCATAAACCATGTGGGTTTTTTCTACTGTTATTTTACTTTTTGACAATTACATAAATGAATAAATATGATTATGAACATCCTAATGCCTCATCTTATCTACCTTCCCTGTCCTCCTGACCCTCATCTTATTCTTGACTACCTACTTCTACATACATGGTTTTTGTGGGTGTTTGGCTCTTGGGCAAGTGGTCACAGCTACTATGCATTCATGAGTATAATGATGATATCATGTCTAGAAGACAGCATTTTATGGTGCTGTTCCCTAACTTCTGGCCTTCATGCTCTATTCAAAACCTATTATACCATGTTTTCTAGGCCTTAAAAGGAAGGTAAGGATGTTCTGTTTAGGGATGAGTAGTCAACAGTTACTTATGATTTGCATTTTGATCAGCTATAAGTTTTTAACTCGTTGTAAACAAAAAGTTTCTTTGATCAAGGCTGAAAGCAGTTCTTTTCTATGGATATAAACCTAAATATTTAGAAAACATATTAATTACAAGTCAGTTTAGCAAAACATCAATAGTATATTCCACTGTAGCGTCCCCAGCCACAAGATCTTGATCTGATTTTCAGTAAGTGGCAGACTCTCTATTCAATGGGTAAGGCTACAAATCCAATCAGAAAGTGATTGGTAACCTCCAGGATATCTATGCCACTTTTGTATCAGAAATCATATCTTGTCTAGTAGGTCTTGCTGTATTATAGAATGCAGGAGACACTGCTGGATAAGGCAGTTAATAATGTCTCCCACAACAGCCTGAATAGAAACTTCTAACACCATGAACACTATCCAACAGGGAGGAAGTGCCCAGTTCACTTATGGTTTGATTTTTCTGTGCCCTCTATCCAAAGTGTGAGGTGTGTTCAGCAATGGGGTCTTACCATCTCATTCTATTAGGTAGTCAAGAGCAACAGCAATAACTGGTTTTGATGTCTAAGCATATAAAGAGTGATTTTCAAACAAGTCATGTGAAATTTTGGGTTAAAAACATATGATCGCTTACAGTATTATTATCTACCCATACAGAGTACCTTTATTCAAGACCTTTCATTTTTTAGATTGCATTGTTTAGTCAATGTATAAACTGGTAGGTTTGAAAACCCATATAGAAACATAGTATTTGTGAGACACTAGTGTTTTGTTGTGAGATTTTGCATTGTGCACTGATTTTATTAATCTATAGGACACATTATAGAACAATTACGTGTATCATCCAAATAAATAAAGTATCTATTTGTATTAAAATTCATCTGTTTGTATTTCTTTAACAAAATACCCAATACAACTCACCTTATAAGGAGAAATGTCTTATTTATGGTATTTTTGAAGGCTGAAAGTCCAAGTGGTATAGCACAGGCTCTACACTTCTCTGTTAGCATCATCATTATGATCCAAAAGCAAATGACAGCTGTCCATATGGAGTCGAGCAAATGATTATATGTTGAATGAAAAGTGGAGGAAGGGCCAAAGCCAGCTTTGTATAAGAATAATACCTGAGAGTATCAGGGATGTCCATGAGAACAGGGCTCTTGAAAACTCTTCTCCCAGGATTTAAATACCTTATAATGCATGCCTGTCAAGAAATATTCTGAAAACTCTCACAATACCATAACTCAGAGCTCAAGCCTTAAATATGTGAGCTTTTAAGAAGACATTTGCCATCTAAACTGTATCAATGTGCATATACCAGTGAAGTGTTTCAGCGTGTAAAAGCATCTGCCATCAACCCCAACAGTGATAATCTTACTTCAGTCCTTGGAACCTATAGGTATAATGCTTTTCATACTGCACAAAGATCATCTTTGTGTTAGCCTATTATCATCATCATCATCACCATAACCATCAACATCAAATTATTTTATTTATTTACATTCTAAAAATCCCTCCATCCTGGTCTTCCCTCCCCCAGGCCTTCACCCCCTCCCTCTCCCCCTCTGCCTCTGAGAGGGTGCTCCTCCACCTTTCTCCTACCAGCATCCCTCTTCACTGGGTCATCAAGTTTTCACAGGTTTAAGCACATCCTCTTCCACTGAGGCTATACAAGGGAGTCCTCTGCTACACATGTGACAGGGGCCAGGAACCAGGCTATGTATGCTCCTTGGTTTTTGGCTTAGTCTCTGGTAGCTCTGAGGGGTCTGAGTTAGTTGACACTGTTGTTCTTCCTAGGAGTTTGCCATCCCCTTTAGCCGTTATAGTGAGGTGTTGGTGGTATAGTGATGAGCACAGCTGCCTTCCTTATGTCATTCTAATGCTGATCTCTCTGCTCTTGTTTCAATTTGGATACCTCATTGTAATGCTTAGGTCAAGAATCTCCTGTTTCATCTTCTGTAAACAATTCTTACAATTTATTCTGTGCCCTATCAATAAATGTGGATCACCCAATGGCTTGGTAGGAGAGAGAATATGGAGGGACATCAGCCAGCCAGGAGGGGGAGAGAGAGGAGTGGGAATTTTGGAATTGAGTTCAACACAAGGAGGAAAAGACCTGAGAAGAAACCATGGGAAACAAACATCTGAAGCCCAAAGAGCAAGACCAATTATAAAACGTAAGTATTTGGGATCATGGATGGGAGGTAGTCAGATTAGCATAAGGGTTATTATAGATCATTTAACTGTCCAGTATTGAGGGACAGCTTGAAATAAATCTAGGTTTCTGTGTGGTTGTTGGGGACTATCAATGGTAAAGAAATACAGCCATCCTATTAACATACTGTTTATCATTTATATTAAAAATAATTTTTCCCAGGGACCAACGTGGTAAAAGAAGATAGCCAATTTCTTCAAGTCGTCCTGTAACTTTCACACAGCTCTTTCTTACGTCATTAGAGAAGAACCCTGAGGCTAAGGCACCATCAGATTTAGTGTCCGTTGGCATTTAGTTTAAGCTTCTGCCCCAGTTACCTGGGAACTGTCAGAAGTTCCTGACTCACTATAAAAGGGGCTGCTTTCCCCTTTCTCTCTCTCTTGCTCCCTTACTCTTTTTTCTTTTTTTAACTTTTATTACATTATGATGAGAAAAGTTACATGATTTCAATTTGTCTGAATTTGTTAACATTTAAAAACATATTTTAAGTAAATAGAATTAGATCACATTCTTGTTTCCCTTTTGTACCCCATCTCCTCCCAGAGACCCCCCTTCAATACCTACTCTTGATCCTTATTCTCACTCTCACAATTCCCCTCCCCCACTCTCCATGTGCTCATGGTCAGCCTCTACTCCTCTTCTCTTTCTCTCTCTCCCTCTCTCTCCCTCTCTCTCTTTCTCTCCCCCCCTCTCTCTTTCTCTCTTCCCCCTCTTTCTCTTCTTCTCTCTCCCTCCCTCTTTCTCTCCCTCTGTCTGCCTTTCTCTCAACTCCTCTCCTCATGCCCTGAATAAACTGTATCCTGACACTCTCTGCTAAGGAAAAACAGGACTGGAAAATTGTGCCTAAGTATACAGGTGCTCTCTGATTTAAGCTAAATCTACAGGAAATGAGTAAGGAATGATCCTGCTGCAGTATACGCAGTGTTCTTCAGCCCCACCAGTGCAGTTAGGGTGACAGCTGAGAAAACTGTGGCAGTGATCTAATGCTTACTGTCTGGGCTTATTGGTAGACAAGAAAGATCAATTTCTTGAACAAATCCCATAGCCCCTGAAGTCAAGATATTTAACCAATGTTTGTCAACCTTTAAATCAACCTAAAACAATCAGTAACCTTGCAGCAACTATTGTTGTGGGATGATTGGTGTAAAAACAGAAGTTATGGAATTAATGATGGGACCCTAAATAATCTCACTATGTTCCTTTGTTTTGTAATAATGATAGATTACACAAGACACTCTTGACAAATAAGTTACCTTATGGTTCTGATTTTAAATCTAACAGCTAATCTACACTGTATAGTCCTCAAATTTATATTCAAAATTATATTCAATAGGCAAGTTTTCTGTTTCATGCATCAATTCTTCTTTTTTGTTTTGGTTTTTGTTTGTTTGTTTTATGTTTTTGTTTTTCAAGACAGGGTTTCTCTGTATAGCCCTGGCTGTCCTGAAACTCACTCTGTAGACCAGGCTGGCCTTAAACTCAGAAATCTGCCTGCCTCTGCCTCCCAAGTGCTGGGATTAAAGGCGTGTGCCACTACAGCCTGGCCATGCATCAATTATTTAAGGGTTGAAATGACTGAGAAATAGAATCAAATCTGGGAACAACTGCATATGTCCATGAACCTAAGAAATGTATCTCCTTCATTATCTTCTGTTCCCTTCTGATGCTGATTTTAACAATTTTCACATTGATATTTTAAAACACCTTCAAAGCAATATTTATGTTACTGGGTAACATGCTGAGTAAAATTGACTCATAAAATGAACACACTAACCAATCCTAGTGTGGTCATTACTGCTTGTTACAAATTTTGAAGGGTTTTAAGTGCCACAAGTTCTGTAAGCTTATAGAATAATATGTTTAAACTCTAAAAATGCTCAGAATTAATTTTCATCAGTCCTTATTGAACCCTAGCTTATCAAAAGTGCCACAGGCATACACTAAAGGACAGAAATGTACTTTGGAGGGGGTTATGATCCAGCAAAAGCCATGGATTTCCCATGTGGATGTGTTCAAGATTCTTTTGTCTACTTCTTTGGCTAATATCAGCAATGATGACACACTAGTAGAGAATATTCAAGCAAATAAGAAAACAATTTTGTTAAATAAAATTAAAATATAAAAGGATTTATGAAGGACAATCACTGAGACCACAGCAAAGGAGAATGCAAATATTATTCTAGAGACAGAAGAAAGTATCCAGTCATAACTACATGAATTATTGGTGTTCAGCTTAAATGTGAATAGAGATTAGCAGGAGAATTTTAAAAATTCAGCCACCATCAGCAGACAGCTAGATTTCAATTTCCCTACATGCACTATGGCAGAGTATGTAAGTTAGTCTTACATTATTGACTTTCATATTCACACCTCAAAACATCTTTCTGGATTTTTGTCATTCAACAGATAAAAAAGAATCTCCATTCCATTTGCAGACACCAAACCCAGATACTATTGCTGATACCAAGAAGCACTTGCTGACAGGAGCCTGGTCTAGTTATCCCCTGAGAGGTTCTGCCAGAGCCTGACCAATACAGATGTTGATGCACACAGCCAACCATCAAACTGAGCATGGACGGGGATCCCAATGGAGGAGTTAGGGAAAGGACTGAAGGAGCTAAAGGAGTTTGCAGCCCCATAGGAAGAACAACAATATGAACCATCCAGACTACTGAGAGCTCCCAGGGACTAAACCACCAACCACAGAGTACACATGGAGGGATACATGGCTCCAGCTGAATATGTAGCAAAGGATGGCCATATTTGGCATCAATGGGAGGAAGGCCCTTGGTCTTGTGGAGGCTCGATGCCCCAGAGTAAGGGAATGTTATGGCTGTGAGGCAGGAGTAACCAGGGGAGCACCCTCATATAAACAGGGGCTAGGGGGTAACAAAAAAAAATCTTATAATAAATTTTGGGTAAAAGAATGACTCTGTGTCCTTAAAACTATAAAAAAAAAAAAAACCTAAAAACCATCAATAAATGTGTACTTTAGATGTGGCTTGGGACATGCCACACAGAATGTCCATTGTCTGTCAAGACCAAACAAGCAGTGGCTTAAGTTAAAGAACAGGACTGGGAAGTGAATGACAGAGATAAAAACTCATATCTCTTAGCTAAGAAAGAACCTTTAAATACAGTCTCTGAATATTGAGAATATAAATATATATAGCATATATAAACATATATAGCAGAGGATGGCCTAGTTGGTCATCAATGGGAGGAAAGGCCGTTGGTCCTGTAAAGATTCTATACCCCAGTGTAGGAGAATGCCAGGACCAGCATGTGGGAGATGGTGGGTTGGTGAGCAGGGGGAGAGGGAAGGGAACAGGGTTTTGTTGTTGTTTTTGTTATTTTCGGAGGGGAAACTAGGAGAGGAGATATCATTTGAAATGTAAATAAAGAAAACATCTAATTAAAAAAACACAACCATGCAAATTCTAACAATTTAACTGAATGATATTTTTTCCTTAGTGGGGAAACTCAACAAGGAAAGATCATGAGTAAGGAAAATGATTAGGTGATTTTCAAGCACAGCGCTCATTGCCATGGCCGTGGCGCACTCCACCACTGCACTGCAGGTAATGAACCGTGCCTAGCTCCACCACTTCCATGGCAGCGCTGTGCCAGGCAAGGGGCACCTCTGGGCAGTGGGGATACAAAAGGGATTGGAAAAGATGACTTGAGTCCTGCCAGAGGTCTGTTACTCTGGGCCACAGACTTTAGTGTCTATCTGTGGCCTTGAGTGTGCAAGAGTTCTCGATCTGATCTCAAGGCTGCAAACACTGAGCCCACACAGTGTCTAGTTGAAAGGAGGCAATGCATGATTGTAAGATGTTTTATTACAGAAAAAGAGAGGGGAGAGATGGGAAAGTAGAGGCAGGAGGCCATCTCCACGTGGCCATGCCACCATGTGGAGAGAGGGAGAAGGGAGGAGGAGAAAGTAAAGATAAGAAGAGAAGAGGCTAAGAGGGAAAAGAGTGAAGAGAAGAGAAGAGGAGAGGAGAGGAGAGGAGAGGGGAGGGGAGGGGAGGGGAGGAGAGAGGAG
>JADRCD010202539.1:0-14073 GCA_019843815.1 Montemys delectorum | reverse complement strand
TTTTTTTTGTTTTGTTTTGTTTTGTTTTGTTTTGTTTTCCGAGACAGGGTTTCTCTGTGTAACCCTGGCTGTCCTGGAACTCACTCTGTAGACTAGGCTGGCCTCGAACTCAGAAATCCGCCTGCCTCTGCCTCCCAAGTGCTGGGATTAAAGGCGTGCGCCACCACCGCCCGGCTTGAGAACGGCTTTAAATGTCATTGCTCAGGCACTGTCCACCTTAAAAAAGAAAAAAGACTTATTTTATGTGTATATGCGTTTTATCTGTCTGTCTGTGCACCATATGCATGCTTGGTGACCACAGAAGCCTGAAGAGTGTGTTGGATCCCCTACAGAACGGAGTTAGAGGCAGGGATGAACCATCCGAGGTCCTCTGCAGGAATAGCAAGTGCTCTTCGCTGCTGAGCCACCTCCCTTGTCCACGTTGTTTAAAAGACAGGCTCTCACTGGCCTAAAACTCACGGGGTAGGTTAGGCTGGGATCCTAGAGAGCCCCGGGGATCGGCCTGCTTCTGTGTCTCTGGTGCTGGGATTATAAATGCATGCTGACACACCCAGCTTGTTAAGGGCTCTGGGGACTGATCTCAGGCCCTTAGAGACAGTGCCATCTCAGCCCCCAGAGGGCACCTTTATGTCCGCTTCCTTGTGCTCCCCCTGCCTAGAACAGAACGATACACATTTAAGCCGGTTCTCTCTCCCGTTCTGCGGTACTTGAGGGTGCCAGACCCAAGCCTGAAGGCAGCAGCTCGCCTCCTTCCCTTCCTTCTTCAGGCTTTGGCTTTGGAACCAGGGTAAAGGGCGGCATTTAAAAGCTGTTTTGTTTCTCTGTTTATTTACCAGTCAAGAGAGCCCCTGGTGAGCTACTCTCTATCTGGCCTCATTGTTGTTCTGGGTGTGTGTGTGTGTGTGTGTGTGTGTATGTGTGTGAGGCTGAACTGTGGCTATGGACCTGGGCTCCAGGGAGGAAAGGCCAGAGAGCTACTTGCCCTTGGGGTACTCCTGAGTTCCTTTCAGCCTCAACATCGTCATCCATGGAATGGGAAACGGGCCACAGTATGTTCCGGCCTGCAGCAGGGACCTGCCTGGAGCACGCATTTGCCTGTTGTCTCCTTTCTTTTGAACAGCAATCCTGGCAAAGCCCAGCCTCCCCAAGCCCTGCTCACCCTTCTTCCCACCGAGGAAGTCCTTGGCTCATCGGTGAACAGCTTCCCTGCCCGCACTATGGCTCAGCTTCGAAAGGCATCCCGGGAGACCTCAGCCCAATGCATACTCTGTTCCTAAGGGTGTTCCCACTCTTGCTCTATTGCTCTGGATCCAGACAACTGCTCAAACACTGTTAATCCTGCCTTCCTTAAGAACTTGAGGGTGGCCCCAGGATGGGGCTCTTAGAGCATCTGTAGGCTCAGGTCCCAGCCGGCTAAGCTGCTCTGGGGTGGATGGAAGCAGGAGGAAGGCTGGCTACTCCTATAACCCAGTCCCTCACTGTGGCTGCATGCACACCGGAATGAGTGTGACCACTCCCTCACATTCCACCCAGGTAAAGAGGGCAGAGGCGTTCGAAGAACACATCTTCATTTATTTTTACTTTTATGACATGGGGTCTCGTGTAGTCCAGGCTAGTCTTAAATTTGCTCTGTTACCAAGAGAAGGCCTGAATTTACCTCTTGGGTGCTGGGATGCTGGGATCACAACTGTGCACAAGCAACAGGCCTGATTTTTTTCTTTTTCTTTTTTAATGCAGTGTTGGGGAATTGAACCCATGAGTTTGTGCATGCTGGGCAAGCACTCTACCACACTAAGGTACATCCCCAGCCCTGAAGCACATCATTAGAGGAAGCAGAGATGAGAGAGCAGAGGAAGGGAAGTGATTTCAAGAACCTTGACGATGGGCTGGTGGGATGGCTCAGTGGTAAAAAACGCCTGATAACCTGAGTTTGAACCCTAGGACCTAAAAGGTAGGGGGAGAAAACCTGCTCTGGCAAGTTGTCCTCTAATCTGCACGTGTTCTGTTGCACTCACACCCACCTGTACACACATACCATACATTTAAAGGTAATAAAAATTAAACACACACACACACACACACACACACACACACACACACACACACAGAGAGAGAGAACCCAGATAACAGAGTAACCCAGGCACAGAGTAACAAATGTACTTTTAATTGATTTCAGGTAAAAACTACACAGGGAGAAGGAGAGTGATTAACTCTGGCCCTAATATATCAGAGCCATATCATCTACATTAGAAAAAAACAAGGCATTACGTCCTCATAGGTCACGCATGTGGCTGGCTGGCCACCAGATCTGGTCATTTATATTCCGTATTTCTTCTTTAGCTCTTCTACCTTTTCCACGTAGGTCTTCATGGCACCTTCCTTGGAAGTCCCTGGAAGGAATTGGAAGGAGTACACATCAGGGAGGCTGTAGGCTAGAAAGGCATCGTGCTGGCCAGGGTGTCTACTGTCTTGCTTTTTAAAAACATGCATGTGCACATTTTACAGTGGATGCGATATCTTTGCCTGTGTATCTGTCAGCAAATGTGCACATGTGGGCAACTGAGCGGTCAGAGTTACACGTCAAGTGTTGTCTTTTCTCATTCTCGACTTAGTACTTACTTATTTATTAATGTGGTGGTTTGAATAGCTATGGCTCCCACAACCACATGTGTTTGAATGTTTGGCCCATAGTGAGTGGCACTATTAAGAGGTGTGGCCTTGTTGGAGGAAGCGTGTCACTGTAGGGCAGACTTCAAGGTCTTCTACGCTCAAGCTATGCCTAGTGTGATACTCGGTCTCCTGCTGCTGCCTGTGGATTGAGATGTAGAACTCTCATTTCCTGTAGCACTGACCACAAGCTGCCATGCTTCCTGCCATGACGATTATGGACTGAGTCTCTGAAACCGTAAGCCAGCCCCAATTAAACGTTCTCTTTATAAGAGTTGTCTTGGGTATGGTGTCTCTAAATGGCGACAGAACCCTAAGACAATTAGTGTGCATATGTACCAACTGCATGCAGGTACCTGTGGAAGTGTGATGAGGGTATCAGATCTCTTGGAACTGGAGTTATACACAGTTGTCAGCCACTTGTAAGTTCTGGGAATCAAATCCAAATCCTCTAGAAGAGCCATCAGTGTCCCTAATCCATTAACTCTATCTCCAGCCCCACATTACCTATTGAATAAACTATGTATGTATTTTGCAAGGGGTGGTGGTGACCTGAATGAGAATGGTTTAAATGCCTGGTCCCCAGTTAGTCGAACTGTTTGAGAAGGGTCAGGAGGTGTGGCCTTATAGGAGGAGGCATGCCACTAGGGGTGGGGTTTAAGGTTTGAGAAGCCGATGTCAGGCTCAGTCTCTACTGCCTGTGGGCCAGGACATAAAGGTCTCAGCCTACTGCCTTAACCATCACGCCTGTCTGCTTTCTGCCATGATAATCATGGACTACCTTCTAAAACCTGTGAGCAAGCGGAGTTGCCTGGCTCATGGTGTCTCTTCACAGCAACCCAGCAGTAGCTAAGACAGGAGGAAGGGGGCATATACATACTACAGCATGGGTAGACGTCAGAAGGCAGCTTGTGGGAACTGATTCCCACGTGGGCTCTGGGATCCAATTCAGGTTGTTGGGTTTGGTGGCAAGCACCTTGACCCTCTGAGCCGTCTCACCAGAACCTCCACTTTTATTTTATGAGACAAGATTTCTCACTGAACCTGGAGCTCACTGATTGGCCAGTGAGCTCAGAGGATCGATCTGCCTGTCTCTGCCCCTTCCAGGTCACAGAAGCCTGCTGCTGGGCCTGGCTTTTTTACACAGGCACTGGGGATCTGAACTCTGGTCCTTGTTCTTACATGACAGGCACCTTGCTGAGCAATCTCCCTAGCCCTGGATAGCTAAGCTTTTGACATTGCAGCATTACGTCTGTCTGCGTTCTCCCATGACAATCATGAACAATCCACCTAAACTTGTACGTGTGTTGGGTGACAGGTTGGATACACCTGCTGTGATCCCAGTTAAATATTTGGAGGTTGTTTCTTACATGTCTAGTGCAGCTCTTTTACATCTGAGAGATGGCCTGAGGACTGGACTCAGGGCACTCCAGGGTGTGCTTTACCATGCACTAAGCTCTTGCATGATGTGTCACCCATGAAAGTAGGACAGGAGACAGCGGGGGGGGGGGGGGGGGCCTCAGCCTTCTAGACAAGCAGGAAAGTGTCCCTGCACTGATTTTTCAGGTGCTACTAATCTCATATTTGGCTTTAGCCTATGGACTATTTGGTTTGGACGTTTTATCTCCCACGGCTGTACTGTTGGCTGTGAGAAGGCTAAGCCAGCCGCCCTCCTGTCCCCAGAGAGAAGCTGTGAGAAGAGCTGAAGACTGAGCAGAAAGCAGCCGGTTCTTGGAGAAGAATGAAGCACATCTTTGTCTCCTTGTCACGGCACAGGGACCACGAATACATCCCGAGGGACATATTTGGTTCCTAGAGTCCCCTAGGGAAGCGAGAAGTCCTCGGGGACTGAGAGAGCTTATTGTGAAGCACTCCATGCCCAGGGGCCTGAGAATAGCGTGGAAAAGGGAAAGGCCAGACTTGCATGGCCCCCTAGCCGAGCACTTTAGTGTGCTGTGGCCCTTCCCGAGTTCAGGCCTTTCTCCCTTGTGAGAGGACAGAAGGCTTATTCAGCAACTGGCTAGCAAGCGTGCGAAAGCTGCCAACGGGCTTTGGTGCCAGCTTTTGGGGCTTGCGGCCATGGGAACACGTGATTTAGTGGATCCTGGACACCTCTTGGATGATTGTGCTTTAGCAAATAATAGTTCCATTCACTGGCCTGCATTACCTCATCCCCCCTTCTCATGTGCCTTTCTGGCTGAGAGGGAACTGGGGAAGGCCACTCGGCTAAGGGGTCACTGTCTGGCCTTGCTGGGGAAGATAGAGGTGTGGACAGAACTCTCCTAACTCAGGACACATCGAAAGGCCATGGCAACAGCCTCACTCCCCAGCCTGTTTCTCAGTGGCCTGATCCCCAGGCTCTTTCCCTCCAGACAACCTCCCATGCCCAGAGACAGAGCTCTTAGAAACGGGATCAGCAACATTTGGAGGGAAAAGAAAGGATCCGATGACCCAGTTTTCTCTGTGTGAGGGCGAGCTGGGCTGGCTTCCAAGGTGTGCCTCCTTGACCTTTGCCCTCCCCGCTCTCCAAAGGGAGTCTTCCATGCCCAGCCCTCGCACAGGAGGGAGTTGATCAGAATGTGTTTGGTACCTTTCAGCTTGTTCCACGCATCCCACTTGGCTTTGCCCTTGAGGTCCAGCAGCCCCGGCCGATCTGCAGCAAGGGGGAGAGCAGACACTGTTAGGTTAGCTACACGTTCTAATGGAGACCTCGCAACGGTTCCTAGGAAAGCCAAGAGTTTGTTATTGTTGTTTTCGTTTTTTTGCGAGACAAGGGTTTCTCTGCATAGCCCAGGCTGTCCTGGAACTCACTCTGTAGCCCAGGCTGGCCTCGAACTCACAGAGATCCACTTGCCTTTGCCTCCTGAATGCTGAGATTTTAAAGGAGTATGTCACTACCCCTTGGTGTCAAGACATTTTTTATAACATTATTTTTATTGATTATTATCATGAACTCCAACTATACTTCCCAGTCCTTCCAGTTCCCCCTTCTACTCCCCTCAAAAACAAAACAAAACAAAACAAAACAAATCAAGTCCAGTTTGTGTTGCCTGGATACTCCCTGGAGCATAGTCAAACTCCTAGTGGCCTGCCCCTTCAAAAAAAAACCGAACTCTTTCCCCTCTCCCACCCCAGTCAGAAGCCATCAATTGTGGAGAGCTACACTCCAGCATTCTTATCATATTTTATAAGAACTCCTAGTGTCTCACACAGTGGGTTCTATTGTAAGAAACCCAGAGAGGCCAACCCAAATTTAAAATCTAGAGAAGAAAAAAATAAATAAATGAATGTCCTTAGGTTTTTATTTTTTTTATTTTTTATTTTTTTTGAATTTAAAGTCAAAGGTTTAAAACCCAATGTTTTACTTTAAAAAACAAAAAACTCATTCTTCCTTGGGACTAGGGATGATGCTTAGCTCACAGAAACCTCCCTCCCACATCTAGGGCCCTGGTGAGCTTCATCATAAATGAACAGGGAATGGGGACTCCCACCTATAATCCCAGCACTTCAGGAAGCAGAGGCAGGAGGATCAAGAATTCAAGGTCATCATGGCTACACAGTGGAATTGAGGTCAGCCCTAACAATGTGAGGATCTGTCTCAAAAAATCAAATATAATACAATAAAAGAAAATAGCCAGGCATGATGTTCACACCTGTGATACCAGGGGCTGTGAGGGCAGGAGGAGGGAAAGTTCAAAGCATGGCCTACAGAGAGCTTAAAGCCACAATAGCAGGGCGGTGGTGGCGCACGCCTTTAATCCCAGCACTTGGGAGGCAGAGGCAGGTGGATTTCTGAGTTCGAGGCCAGCCTGGTCTACAGAGTGAGTTCCAGGACAGCCAAGGCTACACAGAGAAACCCTGTCTCGAAAAAACCAAACCAAACCAAACCAAACCAAACCAAACCAAAAAAAAAAAAAAAAAAAAAAAAAAAGCCAGAAAAAATGGCTTAGTGAGATTCTGTTTCAAAATTAGAAAAATATTAAGTAATAAAAGGGCTAGGGATGTGGTTGAGTTGGTGGAGCGCTTGCCTAGTGTGCCCCAAACCCTGGGTCCTAGCACCAGCCCCAGATAAACTGGGCATGGCAATAAATATATAAAAGGTGGACGCAGGAGGACCCGAAATTCAATGTTATTTTTGGTTATATAGTGAATCTGGGCCAGCCTCGGCTACATAAGACTCTGTCTTAAACAAAATGGGGGTGGGGGGGGGCTAAGAGGAGAGACTAAAAATTCTCGAACCCAAACCAAACCTCTATTTTAACCAAAATAAATAAACAGACATCTACTTGTGTGGTTCAGAATCCATGGGGAGATGGCTGAGCACTGGCTGGTCTTTCAGGCGGCCTAGGTTCAATCCCCAGTACCCGCGTGGCTGCTCTCAACTGTAACTCCAGTTCCAGGGGATCTGATAACTCTCACACAGATGTGTGCGCAGGCAATACACCAAGGCGCAGGGAATTCAAACAACCAACAAACCTAAAAACCAACTCTGAAGAGAGATGCCATTAGGGTCTCCCCACCCCTCTTTTCAGCTTCGTGGTTCCCCTTTGAGCTGAATTACTGTTATGGGGGGGCGGGGGGGGCGCTCGGGTGTCGTTGCCTGTACTTGTCTTTATAATCTGGCCCTATTTCCACCCTGGGGACAATTTCATTGCTAGGAGCAGAAACTGCAGCGTGTACAGCTTGGGCGCACTGAGTCTGAGAAAAAAAAAAAAAGTTCCAGGAACCTCAGAGGAAGTGTGCCTGCAAAGGCACCCTCAGAACCAGAGGAGGACTCCTGTCTGTTCTCCCTAGATGGAAATGTACACTTGCCCCCATTCGGTTAATTAATTTGTAGACTGGGGTGCACAAGGGTGCACGCCACTGTGCAGGTGTGGGAGCCAGTGGGCAACTTTTGGGAGTCAGTTCTCTCCGTTCACCAAGGGGGTTCTTTAGATAGTCAGGCATGGCAGCGAGAGCTTTTACCTGCTGGCCACTTCACTGCTCCCTGCGACATCTAATTTAGAAGCCACTTGCCCCGCTGTGGCCACGGAGCCCTTGAAGCACGGCTCATGGAGGCACTACTTAGGCTTAGCTATTTTGAGCTAAAAACCCATACAGCCACTTGTGGCTAGTCTTTGTTGGATTGAACCAGTCCAGCCAAAAAAGACCAAAACCAAACCAAACCAAACAAAAAACAAACAAACAAAAAAAAAACCAAACCAGCTCCCTGGTCAGGCAGGGGTGGGTTCTCAGCGAGTCTGCTGATGTTATATGCAAGCAAGTTCCCACAGCTTGGCTAGAGGCCGGGCTCTGGGAAAATACTATTTAGCAGAAAGCATCTAAGCCGCCCTGACCCTTTCCCACTGCCTTCTTCTCCTTCCTGGATGTTTATAAGCCCTCACATCTCTGACCTGCTTGGCCAGCCACTCCAGCTCCAGTGGAATTGGAAGCTGTGCTTGGTGGGTGGCTGAGGCATACATTCCTCCTATGCTCTCATGAGTCCTTGCTGGAAAACACGGTGCTGCTATCTCAGTATCTAGCCACTGCTCAAGGCAGCAGAAAGACAGCATTGTAGACCAAGGTACTCCATCCTTTCTACACCAAAGGGCTAGAGAGACAGGTTGGCCAGTAAAGTACTAGGGTCTGAGTTTGACTCCCAGGGGAAAGAAATATAAGGCCACCCAGCAGCCTGGGCTTATAACACCAGGGCTGAAGAGGCAGAGACAGGCTGGCCTGTCAACCCAGACTACTTGGCAAAATAGAAAGATCTGCCCCGAGATTTTTGAATAGAGAGAAAAGACATCTGGATAGGGCAGACCCGGGTCAGCAGCAGATATGATGTCCCCGCTCATCTATCAGGCCTGGGGAGGCTGCCAAGCACTCCATGGCCCTGTTCATCTGATGGAAACAGACGGAGGCTCAAGAAAGCGACTGCGGAGCAACAGGGCTTAGGGCAAGCTTCCTCTCTGGAGCCTTTTGCTGCCTTCATAGTAGATGCTGAGATTATCAGTAAAGTCCTTCTAAACCCACATTGAATCTGCTCCCAGAGTCACTAAGAGTTTAGGGAGATGGTCTTTGCAGGTGACTAGCTCCCAGCTTAAAGTCTTGATACCAATGTTCTGCTATCACACGCTGCCTCGGGCAGTTGGAAAGTGAAGTTCTCAGACTCCCGGGCTGCCGAGCCAACTTGGCCCGCTCTGATGAGAAGTTGGGCATACCTGTATTTACATCGCCCACAGTAGCTTGTTTGAAGTGACTGTAGATGAACAACATCTCTTCATCAGTTGGCTGGGTCTTGAGGCGCTTCACCTCCTCAGCAGCTTTGTTAAATTCAGCCTGAGAGAGAGAGAGAGAGAGAGAGAGAGAGAGAGAGAGAGAGAGAGAGAGAGGGAGAGGCAAAGGATGCAGGTTGCCTGAGTGGGGAAGGTCCGGGGATGGATGGGAAAGGGGAAAACGGCACTCCTCCCACTCTCTTCCAGCCAAGATCCATCCCCTATAGGCCCACCTGTCCACTCAAGCAGTTACAGCACTGTGTCAAGTGCTGGGAATAGATCTGGCTCAGAGTGGGAGTACACGCCCTTGAAAATTTTCGTGCCCAACTAACTGCCTGGGCTACCCCTGGCCCACATCCAACAATTGCTGGGGTTCCAGCAAAGCCCCGACCTATGATCAGTGGAGATTGACTGGGCAGTAAGGGGAAAGGTGGCGTGATCAAAACAGTCGATCAGGGTTCAGGAGGACACGAATTCGGTGGAATCCAGGGTCGGGAGCCAGCTGGTCCCTTCCTACTGGGGCCTGGAGTTCAGACTTGACCTCTGTCCCAGTGCCCAGATTAGGGAGAGGCAAGTGGGAGGAGCCAGAGATCGCCCTAGAGGGCTCAGTCCTAGGTAGTGGTCTCCACTGGGCGGAAGGAAAAGGGTTCTGGACCACCTCACCTACTCACCTCTCTTCTGTACAGGGGCATGCCAGGCACAAGACTAAATACCTTCCGCGACCTCCAGGCTCTTCAGCCGGGGCCTTTATGAGTGCCCCTCTATTCCATTCGGTTCTTCCCAGTGTGGGATTCAATCTTCCCTGTCCTTCCTTCCCCCTTACGCCCCATCTTTCTTTCGAGGACCCCGTTCCTGCTTCCCCCAGGAGTCCAGCCCACCCGCAACTCTCTAGCAGTTCCGGCGTGGGTGGCAGTTTTTAGAAATCTGCAAGGGAAAAAAAAGTTCCGCTCCCCGGGCTAGGCGCTGGGCTCGGATCCCAGAACAGCTGCGGGGTCTCTGAGGAAAGAGACCCCGCTGCCCCCCAAACCCACTGCATCCTCGCAGCCCGGCGGGGCACGCGCAGTACCTGAGCCATACTGGTGAGGTGACACGGGTGCCGAGAGCGCGGGAGCGAGCTCAGAGGCAGCAGCAATCAAGGTCCAGAGCGTACCGGCTAGCGCCTTTAAAAGCATCGCCACCCCCCCTCCCACCTCCAGCCCCGCCCCGGCCCGCCCCGCCCCGGCCCGCCCCGCCCGCCGCGTTCCAACTGAGCTCGGGCGAGCGGCGGCAGCCAATCAGAAGTCGGATCTACTTTCGGGGGCGTGTCCACTCTAGGCGGAGCGCTCCGTCCCTTTCCGGACCCAAGAGGGAATTGATTGCGCACGCGCGGGGAGGAGCCGCGGGGCACGTTGGGAGCAGGTGGGACGCGCTTCGGGTTTTTTTTTTTTTTTCCTTCGTGGGGGAAGGGACGGAAGGGACGCTCTCGGTTAGGGCAGTTGGGCAGGATCTGGCAGGAACTGAGAACGCGAGAAATGGGGGTGCTGCGGGAGGAGAGTAGAAGTCAGTGTGATTCTTTCCCTTTAAATCTCCTGCAGAGTAGCAAGAGCCGGAAGTTGCATCGCTGGTTGAGTAACTTCTCCCGACCCCTTTCAGGGAGTCTAGGGGGGAATCCCCGGTGCACGGCGCAACGGCGGCCCTCTGGACCAAGCTCATACCGAGGCCTTTTCTTCTGAACTTCTGGCATATTCTTTGACATTGTCCGTAGTTTTCAGTCCTGCACCCCCTAACGCAGTCTTGTCTCCCATCAGTGCTTTATAAAAGCGGAGACAATGTGATACCACAAACTTGCCTGAGAAGAGATGCCCATCAAGCCTTGGTTAAGTGAATAGCTTTTCGAACGTTTTTTAAAAACACTTGACTTGATGAGTGCTGACTCCTAGACCGTGGCCACGCAGCAGTGGACAAACAGACGAATCTATGCTACCTTGGGGCGTCTTTATAGTGGGCTCATAGTTGGTATATTTTAAAAAGTGAAGAGTTGGTGAAGTTATAACTGATGTGTGTGAAGAGGGGTTGGGGAGAAGGCTGAACTGTTTGAGCGAGCCCCGCAAGTTGGAGGGAGCAGGAGTTACTGTGGACAATGAGGTTTCCTTTGAATTCTTAGTCTCAGGAATGAAATATTTTAAAACTGATTCGGAAGGAAGCTGGAGGAAAATTTTATTGAAAGTTTTGAGTTTAAAAAAAAAAAAACCAACAGGGCAGACAAGCTGAAAATGTCGACACCCGCTCGGGAGAGGAGACGGAGGAAAAGTTATGCCTTTTAAGCTAGACATGGAGGTCAGAGAGGCCGAGGAAGCCCAGAGTGTCAGGGAGAACATGCTTAGGAGCGTGCAGCAGGCTCAGAGCGTTGAGTTGAGAGGACATTCAAGTCCAAGAGTATGTGTCCCAGGACAAAAGATTACAGCGGAGCACACAGTGAAGGAGTAAAACACCACCAAACTGGAGAAGTGAGAACAAGGCTGACTGGGTGACAGCAGGCTGTTCATTCTGGCCGTGCAGGCAATCGTTCTGACGGAGTCGTGGGGGCGGGGGTGGGGGCTTTTCAGCAGAGGTGATGGCGTTATAGGGGCCTTGGCTCCGTGGGAGCAGGAGGAAGGGGGCAAGTGGGTGGGAGGATTTAGTGGGCCGAAAGGAGAACTTTCTGGCATTTGATACAAAGGTCAAAGAGAGGGGCAGTAGAAAATTCTCTGGAGGTCATTACCGAAGGGAGATAGTCCCTCTTCACTGCCAGAGGCCTGGGCCACAGCTTGCTGCCCTTTCTACCTACCCTCCACCTCGGCACAGCTGCAGGAGTTTGCAAAGGCGGGGCTGGGGCTGCTACTCCGTGCTGGCTGGAGAGTGTCTGCCTAGCGAGGTCCTGGGTTCCACTCCCAGCCCCGGAAAAACAGAAAGCTTAAGCCCAAGCTTAAGGGTCGGTCAGGTTTCATGGAGTGTTTGGGAAGGAGAACTTTAATTGCAGGGAACAAAAGTAAATGTGTTAGTTTGTGAGCCACTTCGCTCAGAAAGCAAAAGTAGCAAAAATGTTGGAGGTGAATTTGGGGAAATTGCCTGTGAAGTATAAAAAGCAAATGTAAATGTCTTTCATAGTGATGATTTGGGGACCTTACATCTCAGGTGAATAGCTTGTATCCCTTACTGTCATTTTCCTCGTCACTTCTGAAAGAGGAACTGATGCCGTGGAGCATTGACTGGACTCCCATGCGGTCAGTCGATCGGTGGGAGTGTTACCGTTATTTGTATGTAGTCTGTATGTAGTATGACAGTCTGTATGTAGTTCCAGGTTGTTGGTTGCTTGTAGGAATGTAATTCACTTTATTAATTCCAGATAGTGGTTCCAGATGAGGATATGGAAATTATTTCAAGTGGGTGAAGGAACACGCTGAAGGGTATGGATCCTTGGGAGCTAAGCTATCTTGAGCCAGAGGGGACACAAGAACATCTCTTTGTGGTGTTTCCCGTGCACCACGTATCAATGAATCCGAGGGCATGCCTCTCAGCATACTTTCTGCCTCCTTCCCTGCTCAGTGACTCTTTGTTGGTGTCTCAGCTATGGGAATGTCACCGCTAAGCCCCGCCCTTAGAGCTTTTACCCCAGGGAGTTTGGATGGCATTTGGAGGCCATAGAAAAACTTGGGCTATTATTCCTCAAGTGCCTTCCATTTGTTTTGGAGACAGTGTCTCCGTAGTCCTCGAACTTACCGAGTAAACAGGCTAGACTGTCTGGGCGGGTGAGCCCCGGGGAGCCGCCCTTCTCTTTCTGTCTGTCCAGCACAGGGGTAATAAGCATGTGCCACCATGCCTGACTGTGTTGCATGGATTGTAGAAATTGAACTCAAGATTTTCATGCTTGTGTGGCAAGCACTTTGTCGTCTGAGCCTTCTCAGCGGTTGGAATTTAATTTTTAAAAGTTAACTGCACGGGCTGGCAAGATGGCTCAGCTGGGAGAGCCCCTGCCCTGCTCTCATGCCCAGACAACCTGAGTGTGACCCTCAGAACTCGAACTCGTGTAAAGGCAGAAGGGGACAAGCAAGTCCACAGAATTGCCCTCTGACTGCCGTGTATGTGCTATGTCATGCATGAACTTGCATGTATACACCTAGTCCATGCACACACATGATAAAAAAAATAAAAATAATCTGCTTTGGGGCAAGTCATGAAGTCTTTTGACTTACAAATTTCTACAAAACTAGAAAAGGTCATTGCTTTTCATAATCTTGAGTGATGATGGGGTCCTCGGCTCTGCTTATGTCCTCACGAGGAACTCGCATTATAACTTTTGTTATAACTTCACTTTCCTGCTGTCTGCTTTCTCCCATGCCTGAGCTGAGGAGAGCAGAGGTCACCATGCACTGGCCACTAATTGTCTCACCATGCTTGTTCTTAAGAACTCAACAGCTCCTTATTGACTGACTCCAGTGCCTCTTTTTCTGTGAGGTTTGCTCCTTCTGGCTAGATGTAGTGGCACCCTCTGTGGTCCCAGGAGGAGGCAGACCAAACCAGGGGCATCCCTGAGAGTTTGGGGACAGCCTGGGTTCCACGCTAAAACCTTATCCCAGAAAGCAAATGCAAAGGACTTGGGAGATGGTTCAGTTGGTAAAGCATTGGCTCTGCAAACTGAGAGACCTGAATTAAGATTTCCAGCCCCACGTAACTGTTAAAATGTATTTTCTACACTGGGGACGCTGATACAGGCAAATCCCAGGAGGTTGCTTGGTGGCCATTGTAGTCAGTGAGCTCTTGGTTTACTGAGAGATTGTCTCAAAAAATAAGCTGGAGAACAATTGTGGAAGATATCTGATGTCAGCCTCTAACACACACACACACACACACACACACACACACACACACAAAAGCATACATCACGTTCATACACATAATACAACAAAAAATGTCAAAAAAAACCCAAAAAACCTCAAAAAGTTCCTTTTAATTAGCTGCCAACTTGGAAACCAACTGAATTCATTAGAACTGATGGACTAGAACAAAGCAGATGAACTCTGGCCAGAGGCCTCTGCAATCTCTTGGTAACACTCTCAGCTTTGGAAGCGGGCCTAGGGAGGATGGGGAGCCTGACCCAGCCGACTTGTCAGTCGGACTGACTCAGCCCGTCAGT
>JADRCD010202538.1:18494-48042 GCA_019843815.1 Montemys delectorum | reverse complement strand
GGGGGGGGGAAGAGAATAAACACTACCAGCATCTTCAAATTCATGTCAAAGTGATGGGCCATGACCTATCTATCTCTTTCTATGCATTATATCATTTATTTGTACAACAGCCCTGTGGTTTAAATACGATTAGTGCCCCCTGCCTTTGATAGGGAGGGAAACCACGTCTCTAAAGGTAGCTTACCCAAAGTTATATACTTGGTGAGAAGGAAGACCACAATTTTGAGCTCAGATTAATCTGGCTTCAAGAATCTATATCCACAAGCACTCATTAGGAACAGTGCCTAGCCCTAGAGATGCTCAAGTCTCACATAGGGTGGATGTGGCTCACACCAAGAATGCCAAGAGACGGGAGCACTTGGTCCCAGGTGAACCATTGTCACCTCACCAGCTGCTAGAGGACAAGCCCTTTGCCTGCCCCACCCACCCTGCACATCACATCTACTGGGACCTACGAGCAGCCAGAGTGTGGAGCCCATGTCCTTTCTTGGGGAGCACATGCCAGCAAGGTTGTAGAAGGCTGTGCCTGAGGGCCATTCAGAGGGGACCTGGCTCCACAGGAAAGTTCTGGCCCATTGCTGTTGGTGAATTCATATGACAGAAGAATTAGCGTACTGTAGGTTCTTTCCCCTGCCCCAAATAAACAGTTCCCAAATGAGGACTGCAACAGCTGCCACTTTCCTTATGCTAGAGAAGAGTTTGGGTGGGCAAGTGGCTGGTTAGTAGCCCGGGGCCGTGACCATCCAGACAGCAGGCACCAAATCTCCCTGGAGAGAGCCTGGTGAGAAGGCAGCAGCAGCAGGGAGAGATGTGGGGAAAGTATGTGGCTTGGGATTGGCTTCTCCAAACATCACCACTGTTGTTCCAGTTTACCTGCTCTGAGCTTCACCCATACCCCCTCTCTATGGAGGTGGCACCTATCCCCCCGCCCCCCCATTCAATAAGACCGGAGTGTGGAGGCATGGCAAACACTGAACAGATGTGCTACGCAGTTGCCCAGCCCCTGGGGATGCTTTGCAGATCATCCTTCTTCCGCCATCTCTGCCCAGCACAGCTCTGGATCTCTAGAGAGAAGGCGCCTCAGGTGCTAACTAAGCACATACATGGCAAAGAGTGGACACATTCAGGGACCATCCTGCCTGCCTTCCCAAACATAAATACCTAAGCCAGGCCACAGGCCTCAAGAGTGTCCTTGCCAGGGATATTTTCTAAGTTTCTTGGCCATTCTCTCTCTCTCCCCATAAAATTCCAAAAGTCAGAGCCCCCACATGCCAGAGTGCATGAGTCTCAGCAGCTGGTGCAGGGCCCCAGACCCCAACCCTCAGCCGGACTTGGTTAGTGTCTTGTCTCCTCATGCCTGACTACCCCCTAGGCTGCAGCAAGGGAGACTTTTGGACCCACTGTACAGCCCTGTTCTAGCTGTCTGGATGCCATCGGCACTTCAGGCTTGTGGGGGGAGCAGAGCTCTGGGCCTGTGGGCCTTAGCTGTTCTTTGAGGCAGCTGGAGGCTAAAGCCTTACCTGGAAGTTTTCCAGCAGTTAGGGAGCCCACTGGGCGGGCCTCTCTGGCATGTATCTCTGGTTTATATCTCTCTTTGGAACAGTCTTTCTGTCTTATTTGAGACTTCCGGCTACATGGATCCAAAGTATCTACTCTTATCTGGATTGGCCTTCTGGGCTCACTGAAGCGGAATGCCATAGCACATTCCTCCTTAGAAGTTACATTTGGTTCGTTCTGAGAAGGTTTTGGGTGCTTAACTTTGAAACTGCAGAGTAAGAATTCTGAGAGCTGGGAGTTGGAAGGAGTGAAGGAAGCCAGTGGAAGCTAGGGAATCATTTTCTATAGGACCGTTGGAGAGGGTGTTCTGCCTTTGCCTGGGTGCAAACATTAAATCCTTTTTGTCTGTTTTGGAATTAAGAGTTTTGGGGTGTATATCTAATCAGTTCCCCCATTTTATGATGATTGAATTTAGAAAAGTCAATCAAATCAGCTGAAATTCCAGCAGAGATGCAATGTAATGTACTGACTCAGGAAGCTTTTGTTCCCTTCCCGGGCTCTCTCCTTTCCCTCTCTGTCACCCCACGCCCAGCCTCTTGTACCTGAACCGTTCCTGTGCGGAGTGCATGAGTCTCCTTGCTGCCTCTCCTGGCCCCACCTCTCAGGCTGACTGAGAACAGCAATCACATCACATTGTAGTTCAGCTTCTCCGTAGCTGCCCACCCCTTGGAGAATAAAATCCACCCCACCCCACCCTGGAGGTGACCTGGAAGCTCCACTTGTCATCTCTCCTCTTGTCTCTTAGCATCTTTGGGATGACACTTTGCTCCCTCATCCACAGCGCCTGCGTCTGCTTTCTCGTTGTCGTTGTGCGTGATCTTGGTTCCCTTACCACCTATGGGCCTGACTGGGCGTTGCCCTTTGCTAGGGAGCAAGTAAGTCCTTGATTCCTTAGCTCTCCAGCCTTAACTCTGTGCTCTTTCCCACGTAACACACACTTATTTGATGAACTAATCACAAATCTTTCCCCTGCTGCAACACTGCCCTAGCAACATTGTTTTGCTATGTTAAAAAGCACTCTGATTTAAAACAATTTAGGGGAGGAAAAGGGTTTATTTGGTTTAAACTTCCAGGTCACTGTCCAGCATTGAGAGAAGTCAGGGCAGGAAGCTGAAGCAGAAATGATGGAGGAATAGTACTTGTTTAGCTTGCTCTCCCCCTTCCCTCCCCATTCCATCCCTCCCTTACAAGCTCACATGAAGGTAGCTAACTCTCTTTACAGCCCAGGACTACCTCCCTTGAGATGGTAATTCATACAATAGGCTAGATATTCCTAAATCAATAATCCTGGGATTCCCCAAAGACAGATTAAACTGATAAAATTACTCAATTGAGAGTTTTTTCAGATACTTCTAGGCTGTGTCAAGTTGACAGTTAATGTAAATTAGGACAAGTGCTAAGGTCCTATATGTTGAAAACTGAATTCAGACAGAATGTTAAATAAGGTGATTGTTGAAGTCAGTAATTTCACTTAAAAGCCACGGATGCACTTTTCTGCTTAGTATCTTGTAATGTGGGTACCACCCTAGTTCCTATCCCTAGCTCAGGACAGAGGTCGAACACCCTAACCTATGCCTCAGCCTGTGCCAGGGTGCTGGCATGCCTGATTCTAGCCGGCTGTTTCCCTGCAAAACCTAATTATTCCCAAGAGCTCACAAAATGGGACAGTAAGTTATTTTAAATGAATTGTGAACATTCTCAGAGATAACTCATACTATTTTGATAAGCCAAGTAGATTAGATATTTGAAATTCTCCAGTGAATATATTTGTAATGTTTGACTTTAATGCCCTGTCACCAAAATATAGTCATTCTTATATGAAATTTGCAGTTTTTGTCTGGCTGGTCTACCACTTGTATCTCTTGTTTATTTACTGTTTTTCTTCACGTTGACTACTTAATCTGAATAACCTGATATAAAGAGGACACTATTTTAACTGCTTATTGCAAAGTGCTTGTGCATCCTAACTGGGCATAGTAGAAGATAATCATACAGATAAATATATAGCTATTAAAATAAGATACCTGGGGTGGAAGAGATGACTCATACTGTTCTTAAGGAGAACTTAAGTTCAATTCCCAGCTCACTTGTTACACTTCCTGAGACACAGATGGTAAAGCTAGTCTTTCTTGTATTGCTAGGGATCAAACACATGACTATATGTACACTCAGCATGCTCTCTATCACTAGCTATATCCTGCCCACTCACCAAGCTATCAGTGACCAGAGAGAAAGAACGAAAGCTTAAGGGGAGGCTACTGTAATGGTTAGGACATTTTAGTGGGGCACTTAAACTCCAGTAAAAAAGCTGATTCCCAAGGACAGTGAAAGTCACCTCCAGGACAAGATTGCTTTTGTCTGCCTTGGGACAAATTTGGGCAGTTACCACTTTTTCTAGCATAAGACTTTGTAGGTGCAGAGTTGGGCAATGCTCACGTCGGTCAGGCCCTCAGACTGCGGTGCTGGTGAGAGGGCCTATGAAAGGTGCCCACTTGGGTTCAGCTGGCTTCAAGGTTGGAAATAAATCTGTATTTCTCAATGGCATCCTGTAGTGAGCAGTCCCTGAGAACGAGGCTGGGTGCTGACCTGTACACAGATGAACTGATATGGGCTTTTGGACCTGAAGAGCAACTGGAGAATTCATCAGTTGAGGTTAGCCTGGAAACTTAGGAGCAGGCTAACTCAAGCAGAAAGGGACATGCTACAGAGAACTGGACACTCACAGAATCTCTGAATAAACAGAACTTAGGTCTTACCGTGGTTAGAGTTTCTCTTTCCCTAATGTTTTAACCTTGAAACCAAGAATCTAACCACACCCGCCTAACTTGTGCTCTTCCAAGAAGAAAGATGGTCTCCATCTTATTCCTGCCTTGCAGAAAAGCAAGGGGATCTGGGACTTGTACAATAGATAGGAGGAATTGAAAGCAAACCCGGGAGGAGGTCAAAATGGATAGAGTGTAAACAGCCAATGAGCCTCTAGCAGTTGGACAGAGAACCAGGGAGAGTACAGATCCTGTGTGCATGGGACCAGTAGTACCACAGGAGAGCGCATGCATGATGGACTTGGTCTGGGCTATGCAGATCCTGTTGGGTACAGAGAAGGAGGCTCACAGTGGGGAAAGTCAGAAGTGAATGTGCCACACTAGTCCTGCTGGCCCGAAGGCTTGAAAAGCCCCAGCTTCCTTTGTTCCTGGCCCCTTTCTAGTCACTGTGACTGCGTTATTGCTTTATGTGTAGTAGGTTAGCCTCAGAAAGCCTAAGTAACTCATGAAAGGCCACACTAGTATTAGGCAGCTGAGCCACAGTGGTAAACACCAGGAGGGCTGAGCCTGGACTCAGGGTGCCTATCTCCAAAGCATCACTGCCACTACATGGGGCAGAAGGGAGGTGAAGAGACGCCACGTAGCAAGGAGGTCTGTGTGCAAGGCTAGGAATTCTGGACTTCCTCATATGACAGGAAGGCTCCCTGGAGGCTGGAGAGGACATAAGGGAGGCTTTCAGATGAGCCTAGCAGGAGGACATGGGCTTAGTTATCACACAAAAAGGGCCCAAGGCAGAGAGCTAGAAGAGGCAAAGCCAGTAGGCTCGTGTGCCGCCTCCTTTCTTCGGTGGCTTTACAAAGAGCAGGAACCTCTGCCCTGACAAAGCCTGAATCTTAGGGAGTGTCAGGTTTTCGATTTGGCTACTGAAGCAGTCCCTTCTGAAAAGCTTGTTGCCTTCACTCAACAATGGTTTTGATCTTTAACTATAGTCAAGGGCTATCTTTCACACACCACTCATTCTCCCTCGTTCTTTTCTGTAGGATTTTTTAATGCCTTGATAGTGACATGGGCAATCTGATCCCTCCTTCCCTCCCTTCCTCTCTATGTTTCCTCCTACCCCTCCTTTTCCTCTCTCCTCTTCTTCCTCTCTCCTTCCTCTCTTCCTCTGTGTCCCCCCACAGTCCACGTTTTATATAGCCATAGCTGATCTCAAACTCACTGTGGACCCCAAGGCTGGCCTCGAACTTAGAAAATTCCTGCCTCAGCCTCTTGAGTACGATGGTCTACTTTTCTAGCTCTGGTCATGGTGGTGAGTGATAACAGGTCAGCCCCTGTGTAAACAGATATTGGGAGCCGATGCTTCTAGTGGGAGAGAGCCAGTCCTTGGCCACAGTCCTTGAATTCAAAACTACCTGCTTTAGCACCCTAACCGGCCACTTTGGGAGCAGGGGCTTCTAGGACTCAGCTGGATGGATTACATAGTGCCCCTGAGCACACATCTGCCCTCTGAGCAGCAGAGATAAGTGACCCTTATCAGTGTTTCATAAGAACCCAGTGAAGTTAACAGGGCAAAGTATCATGGTGGGCGTGTGCATGCTAAGAGTTCTAGAAATATCTGTCACCTCCTTTTTCAGTAAGCATGTGTCAGGGCAGCCAAAATGAGCTAATGTGACTGTCCTCCTAATGAGTGAGCCTCCAGGGCCTGCATGTCCTGATGGTCCAGGTTCCACCCGCTCCCTGCTGCCATTGCCAGCGTTAACAAATGCATTTCATCCCACACTTGGAGATGGTTCCCTAAGCTAAGCAGGGTCAGTTTCCCTGAATCCATCCCTACAGCATTACCAGCTGACAGTTCTGCTAGCAGATGCACTGAACCTGCTAACTTGGCCTTATCAGCACATCTCTTCTGTAATAGAGTAAATTCCCTTAGCCTGCACTGGGCTTGCCGGGAGCCCCTTGACCACCCTGATACCTCTGCCGGTGTCAGGCTAGAGGCTTTAGCAAGACTCCAAGCATCTGGCTCATCTTATCCAGATGACACTTGGAATTTTAATCTTCCAATTGTGGGTTTCCATAAATCTGGGTAGAAACTGTCACCCCCAATCTCCTCCACTGTGGGAAAATGGCTTTGAAAAGATGTGCAGAGGCTTCGGGACAGGCCCAGGGGTGGCCAACTCTTGGGTTCCTGGAGTGGAGCCACTAACAGGGAGTACCAGGGCTTCTCACTGATCAAGCGGCCTCTTTGATTTCACTACTATGGGAGCCCAAGTTGGGACTGGGGGAGGGGAGGCGCTCAGAAAGAAGGTTTGCCAAACACCGCGCTTTGTGTAATCATCTCCTACTCCCCATGACATACCCATTTACAGACAGGGAAAAACTGAGGTTCCCATAGGGCAACTTACCCAGTGCTGCAAGGCAGATAGATGATGGAGGGAACTTGTAAATCTGTTTAACTGACATCAAAGCCTATGGATTTCGAGGCATGTCTGACTCTGTCTTGTTTAATCTATGGATTCTTGGAGGCCAAAAAAAATAAAAAATAAAAAATAAAAATAAAGGAAGGAAGGAAGGAAGGAAGGAAGGAAGGAAGGAAGGAAGAAAGAAAGAAAGAAAGAAAGAAAGAAAGAAAGAAAGAAAGAAAGAAAGAAGGAAGGAAAAAAGAAAAGAAAAAAATCCTTGAAACTCTAGCTCTAAGTTGCTGGGACTCCCCTAACTGTGCCCCATTAAACCCTCTAGCCTCATCCTGCCCACTCCACTTGGGAAGGCAGGAAAGGATTCTCTGTTCTATAGGACCTCGTTGAGAGAGTTAATGTGGGGTTGGCATGAAACCATGTTAGCAGTTCCTGGAGACCGGTCCTGTGACAGGTATACCCATCACTCTCCTGGTTGGCTATCATCATTCGTATGTCTGTGAGAATTCCCAGAGACCTTAGTGACCCCAGGGGACTCTAGATCACAGGCCTGGCAGCATAGGCCATTTTTAGAATTTGGGAAGGTCAGGGAGAGCAAGGGGAATCTCTGCAGGGCATAGGCCTTTACTGAGTTAATTCTACAAACACTCAGTGTCTCCAGTAGCTCTTTCTATGGACATATAGCTTGTGACATGGCACTAGTTACTCAGCAATGAGTCTGATAAACCTGGGAGCGCGCCTGCACCTGTCCAGGACACCTGCCAGACTGGCATGGGGAGAGAACGCTGCCTCAGGGATGTTACGAGATGCTTGGAGAACTTCAGAACGCCCGTCTCCTGCCACTGACAGCTTTTCCCGCCGAGCATCTGCAGACTTAACACGTTAAGCAAACATCAGGTCTCAGGTGTAGTGCCCATGGCTGAAGTAACTGGTTTTCTGAAGCCCTTGCTTTCTTTTCCTGGGCTCCTTGCTCCCTAGGTCACATACATTAGTGAGGGATACCAGAGCCCCAAAAGTGGATTCAGTAGCTGGAACTTGTTTTCACAAGGCCAACTTGGTGGAGACAGTGTTTGAACTACTCTGGTTTCAGCCCAAGTAGGACAGAACGATGCATCTTGTAGATTCTTGGAACCCGGGGAGTCCCTGACATTCTACTAAGTGGATATACTTTGATGGAGGCAGGCTTCAGTGATGGCTTCAGTGTTTCTCCCAGCCGCCACACCCACCCTCCTTACCAAGTTTGCATTCTTTCACCAGCTAGATGGCAGACAGTTCTTATTTCAGGATGCAGCACCTCCTGTGTAGGCAGTCTGACTAGGACTATTCTGACTAGCCTTGGGTGCGGTTGGTCCTGTGCACATTTTAGGTCCTAGGGAGTGAGCCACAGCCTCACTGAAGAAGAGAAAGCTGGCCCCAGGAGCTCAGGCATGGTTGCCCCCTTCTGTGTATATCTACAAACCCCATTGAGTTCTCAGGTGTCCAGGGTTTGAGAAGTAGGAATGGCCTCCATTGTCTCTAACACATCATGTGAATCAGTTCTTCCCTTTGCTAGGCAGATGCCCAGAGACCTGCCCAGAAAATCTACTCTCAACTAAATTGTTTCACTCTGAGAATCCAGATCTGAAACCAACTTGTCCTGAAATGTGAGCTGATCGAAACTGTGGCTGATAGCTTTGCCATGCTGTGTCTTTCAAAAGAAAGAGCAGGGAGAATGGGTGTGCATGCATGTGTACGGGCATTTGTCCGTGTATGCATATATATGTCTCTGTGTATGTGTTTTCCAGTATGCATCTGTGTCTTGTCTTTGTATTTGTGTGTGTCTCTTTGTGTGTATCTCTGTATAAATCTGTCTGTGTATGTCTACGTTTCTGTATATGTATATATATATATGTGTGTGTGTGTGTGTGTGAGTTTTTTTGCCTGTCTCTCATCTGTGTATATGTGTGTGTGTCTATGTTTGTGTGTGCATGTGTATGTCTGTGTGAATCTCAGTCTCCTAGAACCTCTTTGAGATTTTACTATGCAATGATTGCATCATGAGTGACTATAGAACAAGGTGGGACTCTGAACACCTGGGACCGGAGTCTGGTTCAGTCTTAACTCCCAGCATTAGAAAAATTCCCCATAGGGGACGATGTGAGCCAAATGAGCATTAGGGCCTTACCTCCGGACCCAAGTGTGTACTTTAATTAATGCCTGATAATTTTCCTCATGGGTTATTAGGATGGAACATTTCAGAGCACAAAAGATGACTTTGTTTATAGGGAGGTTTTGTTTTTTAACCCCTGAAGTAACGTGATAGTTTATTTTTCTGTCTGATCACAATCTCCCCGGACGGCTGACAGTTTGCCTTTGAAATGAGTCAGCTTTGATCAGGGATATGGCAGCCAGACAGATCCTTTTTTCTGTCTGTGACTTAGCTCAACCAGTTTGGCAACAGCAAGCTGCATCCCGGAGTGGGGAGTGGAATATGGTGGGCACTGAGGCAGCCTGTGACAATGTAGCCTGTCTCTTGGCCAAAACAGGCAGGCTGGCACTTCTCTCCTCTGCTCCCTCTGGGTCACCCACGAAGCATCTTTCTTTGCTATGTGGGCATGAGCAGCGTGGTGCTGTCACCCACGGGCCCCTCCCCTTTGGCTGTGATGTTCCCCCCCACACACATATACACTGCTAAATGGCAAAAGCTTTGTCTTCACAGCCTCCTTCCTGTCCCACTTTGCTTCGCCTGCTCTCTCTCTCTCTCTCTCTCTCTCTCTCTCTCTCTCTCTCTCTCTCTCTCTCTCAGGCTTTTCTCTTCCTAAGCAGAGTGCTGTGTGGCTGGCCAGGATCTTCGACTTCTTCTTCTGAAGCAGTTTAGGGCTTTGTGTGTGAAAATACAACCCAGGGACCACAGCAGCCCTACGTGTCAGGAGGCAGGATGACTACATTGGAGACCACTATAGGAGGATGTGGGGTAGCTGGCTTATGCCATCTTCTGGAGGTGGAGGGGTGGTTGCAGTAAGAAATCATGTCCTTGCTTTAATTTTAGCAGTTGCCTTCAGAGTCAGGGGTGGGGTGTGCACCTGAAATCCAAGCACTTGGGAAGCAGAGGCAAGAAGACCAAGAGAGCTCAGAACCAACCTGGGCTACATAGTGGCACTCTGTCCCAATACATAAATAGAACAGAACAAAACCACTTTCAGCCTTACCCAGCATCAGCCTCTGTTGGAAGGACAGACGGCAGTACAGGGAGGCAATTGTAAGACAGAGACTCACAGCCGGGCGGTGGTGGCGCACGCCTATAATCCCAGCACTTGAGAGGCAGAGGCAGGCGGATTTCTGAATTTGAGGCCAGGCTGGTCTACAGAGTGAGTTCCAGGACAGCCAGGGCTACACAGAGAAAACCTTGTCTCGAAAAACCAAAAAAGGAAGAAAAAAAAAAAAAAAAAGACAAAGACTCACCACCAAGGCAGCTTGCCCCTGTCTAGTTCTGAAGGCTGAGACATTCACCTCTGGGTTTCTCCCCAGTACCCTGGGATCCAAATCCAGGTCAACAGAAGGAAGCTTTCCGGGAAGAATATCCAGCAGCTTAATGGGGCTAGGAAGGTTCTTCATGCCTTGGTGTTTGAGAGACCTTAGCATGGAGGTCAGGCTTGGGATTCTATGACAAAGGGATGTCAACATTTGGGCCTGAGCACCTGAGAAGCCCCTTCTGTGCCTCAGGGCCTTCTGACTCCGGGTGCAGGGAGGCGCTGTGATATTCATTATATGGGAAAGGTCACCTAGCAGACGGTGCCACATTGGCACAGAGACTACACTCTCGCAAGTCCCTGTGGTCAGTGGACTGGCCTCCTGTTGGCATATCTTTTAAAGAAGACGATGCTCATCTTGGTTTATTATGAATGATGGATTCAGAAGACCCAATGGAACAGTTAGACCTTGTTGCAGCAGTGTTGGTTAGGAGCAGGCCATGAGTGCTTGTCCGTCCTGAGAAACAGTTTAGGGACAGCAAGGCACAGTCACTGAGGAACAGGCCATTGGTAGAATCTTTGTTGTCCCACACAAAGGGTTCAATAAAAGTGTTAGAGGCACAAATAGAGACTGTTCCCCCAACCCCAGTATCCATGAACCCTGACTGGAAAGCACAGACAGGCGCGTGCAGTGGCTTCCTGTCTGCTATAAGCAGCCCTTTAGATCACGGGGAAAGGCCATTGCTCTCCAGCTCACCACACCCTCCTGCAGACAGTTGCCTGTTCCAGATGGGGCTCTATTTCCTCCAGCAATGCCGATACATCTCGTCTCATGCAAGATTTCATTAAAGCTCCTCCAGAGGTTTACTGTGGTGGGAGATTGCCAAGGTCAATCCTCCTGCAGTGCTTTCTCTCCTGTTCATTCTTGGCACCAAAATATTCCCAGGTGAGCACATTGTGCTGGTCTCATGTATCAAAACTGTCTAACAGATTCACCAGGCATCTGCCGAACCGAGGTGCAGCCTCTGATCACAGTGCGTGTAGTGTTGGGCTTGGGAGTATGGGCGAGGCCTGCCCGCTCTGGTGAGCGACAGCTCCCCCATTAGGTGAGAGCACCCACCACATAGCAGGGACTGCTGGGGCTGCTCTGTCTGGGATCAGGTTAGAGACCATGAGGAGGCTGAACTGTGAAACTCTCCATCCTTCCAGGCTCTCTGTGCATTAGAGGGGGCAAAGCTTCATGGTGACTGCATGTATGGGTGGGTCCTCTTGTGGGCCAGGGTCCTCCCTGTGAAATGGGGCAGTGATCCTTTCCTCACAGGGTATTGTGAAGTTGCCCTGAGGTGCCACATGGGGTAATCCTAAGTAGATCAGAGTTCTGATGCATGAGGGAGTTGCCAGACACACAGGAAGCCACTCCCCTTCGAGTGGAGGATAACACATGGGCCGAGAAGGACCATTACTCTCTCCTGCTTGGCAGTGGAAAATCCCTCTGTACAACAGAACCAGTTTTACCTGCAAGCACAAAGCAGCCAAGTGAAAAATAAAATAACCGCAGCCTGATTGGTCTGGCATACATTTCCTGGGCCTCACCCAACCTGTGGCTTAAAGGATTGGGAAATGGCCAAATAAACATGGGCCTTTGTCTAGAAATATTTGGCCAGGGGATGGGGAAGGATGGGGGTGTTCTAGGACTAAGGCTGAGGTGGCAGGTGTAATGTCCATGGCCAGCTGGCTTAGTGACTTTTCCTAGTCACTTTCTAAGTTCAAGTGTGTTTATTGGGTCAGTGTGGGAGGAGCCAGGCTTCATACGATTAGGGGAGGGTGTGCTTCTCTATTGATCTGTAGCCTTCCCTGGCTGAAAACCTACAATATGTGTTCTTATAGTTTTATATAACTTTACCAAAGAAGACAATATGGGGAAAGTACTGATTTTCATTTGTGTCTCCCAAATATACTCCAGTTCGAGTCTTGGAATCATTCGTTTGCACTCCCTCTTGCCTTCCTTGGTACAATGGCAACCATGGTCCCCAGTCCTCTCAGACAGGACAACCTAATGCTTGGTTAATCATCAATGAAAAATAATCTGGTTTTGTCCTCTTGAAGTGCAAGCTTGATTTTATCCTGGTCAGTTATCAGGGATCAGATCTGTGGATGATGTTCAGGAAGGGTACCATATAAATCTCAGTGTTGTAATAGCTAGGACAGTTCATTTATTGGCTATGTTGAATGACAGATGGAAGAGTGGAAAATTATTCCTCTGTCTTGTTTCTTTGTGATTCACCAAGCCCATCTTTTCTTCCTTTTGTCCTTCAGTGTGTCATCCATCCATCCATCCATCCATCCATCCATCCATCCATCCATTTATCCATCTAGTACTTACTTCAGTAGACAATATCTGAGAAAACAGTAGAAAAAGTAACTGTGGATCTTTTCCTCAGAGACCTTAGCAGGTACAATAGGAGCTAAGAAATATAGATGATTTTGATGAAAAGGGCAAGATTTATTTTTTCGGTGGGGGAAGGGATTAACATTTGAATGCAGGTTTTGTTGAGAATCCCAGATGACCTCAACTTATGAGGCCTGAGCTTTCCAGCCGTAGAAGTTAATACCAAGGGGCTAGAAGAGGCCATTCTCCATGAGGAATTGCAGGAACCCTCTCTGAGAGGGAGGAACAGAGGAGGTAGGGACGCCTGCTTACAATGCAGGTCATGAGCAAGTCAAGAGATTGGGACGCACTTGAGCTCAGAAGTGCTTTCATGGTGGGCGTGGTCCTGAGGAGGCTTTCTGGACTTCACTGCAGTCTGCCTCCATATTCAGTGGGCTCTTCCAGCTTTTGAAGTTCCATTTTGGCTCCGAGTTGGGGCAGTCTTGGTGAGGGCTGGCAGCTGACTCCAAAAAAGCCAGGCATATGTAGTTCCAGTCACCTCTGCTCATGGCGCCTTTCAAACTTCTCCCTTCCTATTATTTCCCATTTTCATGTGCCATGCTTCCATGGTCTTAGTCATTCCTTTAGACTGACTTTCCAGCCTCACTGCCCCATGCTCTAGAAATATGGGAGCTTGGAGATGGGGGTTCAGCCTCCATGGCCTCTTCTATCTTTGGAATCTGTCCCTTGACTATAAATAAGGCTGTTGCCTAGTGCCAGTATTGATGGCATTTGCAGCTGTCCTCTGGGAGAAGGACTCAGACGAATAACCCATTTTCAAGAGGACATGGCCATTAGGCGACAGCTATTTATGGTTCCTATTGACCAGAGCCAAACCTGAATTGTCACTGGCATTAAAGTTTCATGTGCTGGGAGACTCCTTGCCTTATCTGGCTGTCTCTTTCCATTTGTTTGAATTATCTACCGTGTTTATCTCAGTCCCTCTCTAGATTTGGGTAGCTGTGTAGTCCAGCTGCTTGGATTTCAGTTAGTGTACCTCTAGTCCTCCGACAGCCCTCTGAACTAGGATATGCATAGCTCCACCTCACACAGGGGAACACTGAGGGTCATAAGGTTAAACCCTTTGACCAGAGTCACCCACTTAAGTGACAGAAGCAGAAGTCAGCCTGAGTTCTGCTGGGAATCAAAGCCTGGGTAATTTCCGTGAAACCACGCATGTCTGATGTCCGGACCTGGAATGTCACCTGGGAGGTTTTTATTTATTTATTTTGTCTGATGACAGGTTAGTCACTTGGCACTAATTCATTGATGGAACATGCAATTTTTAACAGCTCGTCCACGCATAGTCTGTATTAGGAGCCACGCTGCTCCATCTTCAGAATTTCCTTATTTATAAATAAATCAATAATAGTATTTTACTATAGTAATTAAACAATAAATAATTAAACAATCAGTTTAAATAATAAAATTAAACAATGAATAAAGTGCCAGGCCACATTCTTTATGGCCATAGAACCTAGTGCTTTTGAGAGATGACTGGCTCCTTCCAGGGAACTTTTCAACTACAAAATACTCTTCTGTGTGATGTATTACATCATGAGTCATAATGGTCTTTAGTGGCCTGGACATTGACAGTCTAAGCATGAAATAGTCCTGCACCAGTCACCTCCTTTGTCATCCTATCCCTTTCATCTCTGGTACCTGTACTTCTTCAACTTAAAATGTGCAACATGATCAGGCCGGGGACCAGAGAGAGACCCTCTTCATCTCTCCCTTTCATGTTACCTCTGAGAAGGAAGAAAGTGTGTGGTTGAGAATCCAGTGTAAGATCTGCCTTGTTTCTTCTTTACTCTTGCACCTTGGGTATATCACGTTTCTGTTCAATTCTCCTAATTGTATTATATTTTATCTATCTATCTATCTATCTATCTATCTATCTATATCTATCTATCATCTATTTATTTATTGGTTTTTCAAGACAGGGTTTCACTGTGTTGCTTTGGCTGTCCTGGAACTTGCTCTGTAGACCAGATTGGCCTTGAATCAATTCTCTTATTTTAAAGGGGAAGCTTGCTAGGCAGTGGTGGCACATGCCTTTAATCCCAACACTTGGGAGGCAGAGGCAGGTGGATTTCTGAGTTCAAGGCCAGCCTGGTCTACAGAATGAGTTCCAGGACAGCCAGGGCTACACAGAGAAACCCTGTCTCTAAAAAACAAAAACAAAACAAAACAAAAGGGAAGCTTATTTTTGGAGAGGGAGTAGAGATATTATTTTAGTGTTCCCATGTTGATTCTGTATGCTGATGCTTCACACATTAAGAAAAACAATACTTAAACCATATGTAGCAGATTTTAGCACTTGAGCGATTAAAGCTAGAGGATCAAAGAATGGCGACTAGCCTGGGCTATTGGCACACTCCAGACCAGCTTGGGCAACACAGTTAGACCTTGTCTAAAAAAAAGAAGAAGGAAAGAGAGAAAGAAAAAGATAAAGGGAGTAGGAGCAGGAAAGGAGGCAAAAGTGGAAGAGGCATCTTTTATAGGATGCATTTGAACCATACTGCTTCATTCACTCTACATAAACAAATTAAAAAATATATATATTAAGAAATACCAATGGGATTGGGACTAGAGCTTAGTTGTAGAGTGCTTGCCTAGCATTGTGAAGATCCTAGTTTGCTTCTCAGTACCACCTAACCAGATGTGGTAGAGCTCATCTGTAATCCCAGCACTCTGCAAATGGAGACAAGAGGATCAAAGTCATCCATGGCTATATAATGAATTTGGGTTACATGAGATTCTGCTTGGAAAGAAAGAAAGAAAACACTAAAGCTGAGGCTCATCTGGTAACAGCACCCACATAAAGAGCAGGCTCAGCAGTGACAGGCTCACTTCTAATTCTAGGGCTGGGGAGGAGGGGACTGTAGGCTATCTGGGGCAAATGGCAAATGAAGTGAGCTTCTTTTGTTCCTTCAGAGATAATTAGCCAATATCTTTATGCAGAATGGGATTTCTAGCTAATGTTGACACACACACAGCATCCTTTGGGGGAACTTTAGGAAGAAAATGCAGATGGCTGGTCATCCAAACTCTCCTAGTTATCTCATGCTTCCAGCTTGGGTCCAGGCATCTGACTGCAAGGAGAAGGAGAATGGAGACCAGGAAGTCCCAAGGGTAGTGTGGGGATGGCGGCACACAGATCCACAGACAGGTCCTGCTGGGATGAAGACTCCAGCAGCCCTTTCTTTTCATTCACCGACAAGTCATTGGCTAGAACTGGGGTCAGAACCTCTAGAGATGAAGTGGGAGCAGTGAGCCCTCTCCCTCTATCCTCAAGGAGGCTACAGAGACCTCCTTGGGCTATGCTCACAAGAGCTGGTTTTCTGCTCTACCAGAAGCCACTTCTTTCTCTTGATATACCCCAGGTCACACTCTCTCCAAGGACACACTTCTCCCCACCCGACTCCACTGGGAGCATATCTGCCAGTTGCATCCTATCAGAGTATCCTGGTAGTACTCCTAAAGCCACCAACCACGACAGTGTCCCTCCAGATGCTCAGCACAGGGGTGAGCCCCCAGCACACAGTATCTCTGAATACAGGGACATTCCCCGTTAGCGGTCAGTGACCCCTAGTTTGAGTGGGTGGGGAGAGTGTGTAAGAGCAACCCAATTCTGAGCGATAAGGCCCTTTCTACATACTTACCTCTTTCTATGCCTGTCTTCCCTCTATAAGTACAGAAAAAAGTGATGAAATTCTCCCTCCTGTGTTTCTGGAATGCTGAAGTTTGCCCCTTCGTCCCACACTTCAGTCACTGATACAAGTTGTACAGCTGCCTCAAATTTAAGCCAACATTCATACTCACCACTCTGCAGTGCTGAGTTTCACTCATAGTGACTGATGGCTGCTGAGCCAGACAGTATGACATAGAATAGCCATTGGCAAATGCACTATCCTCCCTGGGAGCCAAACAGGACCAGTCACAGAAACTACCTCTAAAATCGGAGGGCTAAGCACGGCAAATGCTCACATGGGACTTAGTGGATGGCACCTAGGAAGTGTTCCGCAGTACTCGCCATGCCGTTCTGCTAACATCTAGCTATCTTAGCTACCCACCTGACAACTTCACTCATTGATGGACAGCCAGCTGGACATGTCACCATCCCATGTGTCACCCTCCTCTAGCGGAGCCACCAGGGAGATGGTCCCATTGAGCCTGGAACAAAAGCGGAACAGTAGGGGCTAACTGAGTTAAGCAACTTACCGGGCAGTGGAAAGTGCAGTTCAGTTTGCATGCATGAAGCAGATGGCCCACACGAGATGATTTCATTAGTTTTATCATGTCAGGGGAAATTAATTTGCCACTTTATTATCTGTTCTTTTGTTTATAAAAAAAAAAAAAAAAAGAAAAGAGATGTGATTTTGTTATCTTTGACAAAAGCAATTTGTAGAAAGGGCCCCCACCTTAATGAAAAACAAAGATATGGCAGGAACTTAAAAAAATGGTTGTCTTCTAATGGCCTGCTAAGAGTCTGCATAGCTCAGAGAATAAAGTACTGCCACCTATTGCTGATAAAATTGGTTTCTATTTCCTGCTTCCAGCTATATAAGGGAGATATATACATATGTATATATAGGATATATAAAGGGCATAGGTACATATGTACATAGAATATATAAAGGGTAGATGTATATATATAAAGGATATACATATATATGTATATGTAAAATATATAAAGGATATATGTATATATGTATATATCCTTTATATGGTTGGAAGGGGAGAGATTTTTAATGAGGGGATCTTTAAAATCTTTAGATGATGGGCTGTTGCAAAGTTACCTCATTTTGGTGATGTTTTTATAGCATAAATATTTTTAAGTCCTGGTGTCTGGCCATTCACATTTTTCATTCCAATGTCTCACATCAAATTACAACCTGATAAATGTGAGGGAACTCCAGGCATCTTGAGTCCTGTCTTCTAAAGGTGTGAAAGAACCAAATGCAGATTCTAGACCTAAGAGCAAATGAGATCTTTTGAATTTTAGGCTCAGGGTTGTTAACTGGGAGATTCCCCATACTTATTCTTTGGGCACAAATAGTTCTTTCATGGCCCCTTTGAATGGATCAAAGTAAAACCTGGACTTCTGAATGGCTTCCTTTTTGTTAGTTCCTTTTATCTTACTGAACAGTTACTAATGAGCATTCTGGGAAATTCACCCCTGTGGGTGGGGCCTCTAGAACATAATGACCAGGGGCTGTAAATGGTATACAGAGGCTCATGCACATTGTGTGTGTGTGTGTGTGTGTGTGTGTGTATACTAACACAAGCATGTTCTGAGACCCTGTGATCTCAAATCAAACACTCAGCAAGCACCCTGCTTGAAACAGCTAAATCCCTTTGCTATTCTTGCCAATGAAGAATTAGGTTTCAAACGTGACTGTACATCATAGTCAACATGGAACTTTGAAGATTGTTTTCCCCTTAAATAACCTTTGTTGTTGTTTTGTTTGTTTGAGACAATCTTGCTGCATAGCTCAGATCTCAGTCCATAGTTCTTAGCCTCCTGAGTTCTGGGGTTACAGGCATGTACCACAAGCCTGGCTACAATTTAGTTTAAGAAAAGATTTAGCTTTTTCTGTTGCTATTATATTTTGTTGTTGTTGTTATTTTGAGACATAATGTCACTATGTAACCCTGACTGTCTGGGATTCACTTTGCAAACCAGATTGGACTTTGAATTCCTGTCAATCTTCTTGCTTCAGCATCTTTTGAGTGTCATGAAGAACTAAATTAACTTTTAATTCAAGAATAGATTTTGGCTGTTGGACCTGAGTTTGGTTCCCAGTATCAGTATCAGGTGGCCCACAAACATCTGTAACTTCAGCTTCATAGCATAGAACACTCTTTTCTGGCCTTGACAGGCACCTACACTCGCCCTCCCTCCCACCCACCCACGCCACTGCCTTCTACACACACATACCCACAGTTAAAAATAAAACAAATGCAAAATAATAGGTTTACCTTTATAGAAAGGTTGTAAATATGGAATATAAGACAGAGTGTTGTTGTAGACCTTACAAATTTCAATAGTGCAACACACTTGCTACCACTAATTAACTGACATTGTCAACTTTTTTCATATTTTCTAAGTTCTTGTTCAATATCCTTTGTCTATTTTGGGGTCTCCCCTGGGGACAATGTTACATTTAATAGCTAGGTTTTCTTAGGCTCCTTTGGACTTTGACAGTTTCTTCCTTCCTTCCTTTTTTCTTCCTTCCTTCCTTTCTTTTTTCCTTCCTTCCTTTCTTCTTTCCTTCCTTCCTTCCTTTCTTTCTTTCTTTCTTTCTTTCTTTCTTTCTTTCTTTCTTTCTTTCTTTCTTTCTTTCTTTCTTTCCAAAGGTTTGTTTGTTTATTTTATGTATATAAGTACACTGTTGCCCTCTTCAGACACACCAGAAGAGAGCATCAGATCCCATTACAGATGGTTGTGAGCCACCATGTGGTTGCTGAGATTTGAACTCAGGACCTCTGAAAGAGCAGTTGGTGCTCTTAACCACTGAGCCATCTCTTTAGCCCCACACTTTGGCAGTTTCTTAGAATTTTGATAATTTCCAAGAATATTATGGTGTGTTTTGGTTTTGTTTAGTTTGGTTTTTAGTTTTATTTGATTGATTTTTAGATAAGGGTCTCATAAAGCCCAGGCTGGCTTTGGACTCCTGATCCTCTTGCTTCCACCTTTGGAGTAAATGGGATTGGAGGCATTCATCAGCAGACATTCTGTAGAGCAGTGGTTCTTAACCTTCCTAATCCTGCAACCCTCAATCCCTCATGTTGTGGTAGCCTCCAACCATAAAACCATTTTTGTTCCTACTTTTATAACTGTAAAGTTGCCTCTGTTAATAACTATATGTAAACATCTATGTTTTTTGGTGGTCATAGACAACCCCTGTCTTTAGACTACCAAAGAGGTGTCAACCCACAGGTTGAGAGTCACTGCTATAGAGCATCATCTCCTGCCTCCATTGTCAGCCATCAACTACGATATGCTAGGTTTTCTCATAGTTACAGGAGAGTCGTGGGTTTGAGAGAAGAAAACCTCAATTAATGGGCTTTTCCCCTCACCATTGGGGTCCATTCTGTGATCCTGACTGGGTGTCTGTGTAGGCCTAGATAGCCTGGCTAGCCTGTATCTACATATTTCCCATGCAAGGTTCTCTTTCTCATTTTTCAATGTCACCCTCTGTGTCGCATACATTCATCCTTGACAGAGAATGTTGCTATCCATTAATTTGGAATTCTCCTTGTATGAGGTGTTTTCCTGTTCTCGTTTGCTTATGTACATATTTCAGTTATCAGTACAAGCCCTGGAGTATTTGTTTCTTGTTATAATTTATAATCTAATGCTGTTTTCTTCTCCTACAAGGTGTGCTGAGCTGGGCTGGCTCTGACTGTTAGTTATGAGCTTGCTCATCTGGCTTCTGGCCCCTTTGGCATGCCATAACCCTTTGCTGTATTTTGAGGTGGAGATACAGCGTTGCCTTTGGGGATTAGAACATATCTTTTATGAAGATAGCTTTTTCCAGTATATGAAATCCATTTCTACAGGGAGTTCTGGTTCCCTCTCTTAGAGCATGATGTTGGAAACCAAAGCCTGGGTACCAGGATGGATAGATACATGTTCCTACTGAGATATCACTGTGTTTAAATGCTGTGAGGTGACAGACAAGGAGGTATGCCTGTGTGTGTGTGTGTGTGTGTGTGTGTGTGTGTTTGTGTGCCTACTTCCCTGTATAAAGACACATATCTGTAAATATCTGTATTAAATAAGCCATTTTCTATACAGTTCTTCCTAACAAACTCTGCTATAGTTTAGTTTAGAAACTTATTTTATAGTCTCTATAGTATCCGTCTCTAACCCATTACCTCACAGGTCTTACCAACGTCTACCTTTGTGTGGTGCCAGCCTCCCACCTCCATGATGGTATACCCCACTTGGCTCATCAGTACCCCCAAATTGTGTTTGACCTCCTTGTTTAACATCTGTCAGTTCCTCAGAACAAGCCCCATGTCACTTTTGCATGTCATTCTCTGCCCAGTGAAGGCGATAGTAAGCATCTAATAAGTAAATAAATAAATATTTGTCGAATGAATGGCACAGCATAGAGAGGAAGAGGAGAAGAAAATACATGATTTTTCTAATCCTGCCTACACACACACACACACCCAAAACCATTTTTTCAATTGCTTGCAAAATGTCAATCATCTTGACACTTTGAATCAAGTCTGACTGGGTGTAGAATCCCTGTCCTTTGTGCTTTAGTGGTCCCTTCTGTAGAAAGCTTCTCCCTTGCTATTCTTTGCCATGAGATGGAGCCTTGTGGGTGGCTCTGCGGAGGCCAAGGGGCAGAAATGGCAGCACCCATTTAAAGTGTCACTCAGACCCCATCAGGAAATTGGCTCCACTTTGGTCTGGGGAGGGGAATTGTTTGTTCTGCCTTTTGTGATCCTGATGAAGGCGATGCTGATTTACAAGTCCCTGGGTTGAGGCAGGGAACATGCTTCCCTGAGTGGGAAAGATTAATTAAATGATTATCCCAGCTGCCACACACTAATGCCTTTCTCACTGGGTTTCAGGACTAGGAAGCAGAAGGCCACCACGTTTAGCCTTTTACGGGGAATCTAATTGACAACTTTGAGATGCCAAGTTTTATTAGATTTGAGAAGAGTCAGTGTCAGTGACTGGCAGCTTCTGATACCAAAGAAAGCTCTCCTCTGGCCACCTGGAATTCTAAATGACATCATTCCCTCTTCTTTCCTTGATGTCCATGCTGAAGTTTTATGAATATCATATTTTCATGATTGTTATCTTTTTGTGATTTTAATCCGGACTCTTGAGAACTGAGGCTTATAGCCTGGCAGATAGGCAGGAAAATGCATTGCATTCTGAGTATGTGCTGGGACCTGGGCTAGCGGCCAGAGATTGCAGAGTTGTGAGTGTTTTTTGTTGTTGTTGTTGTTGTTGGGGTTTTTGTTGTTGTTGTTGTTGTTTTGTTTTTTTTGTGGAATTCTCCATCTAGAATGCTCTTCTCACAGTTTAGCCATTCCCAAACAGTAATGCATAAGAACCACCTGTCTGTATCCAGGCTGTGGGGAACTCCCCCCATTCCTCCAACCCCACCCCCTCTCTGGAGTACCTGTTTCAACAGGCCTAGGATGAGGCCTGAAATCTGCATTTCTAACACGTGGGTCGCCACAGCCACACTGTTCTGCTGGCTCCAGAAAAGTCACTGCCCAGTCTTGGCATGCTTTCTTCCCGTCAATCGAATGTCCGGTCCCGTAGAAACGTCGCCTCCAGGGAGAGGCTGTTCTCCACCCCATCCTCCCTCCTATTTTAATTTATAATTTATGTGTCTGGGTGTTTTACTCGCCTGTATGTCTGTTGTATCGCTTGAGTGCCTGCTACCTAGAAGAAGGCATCCGATCCCCTGGGCCTGGAGTTACAGTGGTCATGAGCTGCTCTGTGGGTTCTGAGAATCAAACCTGGATTCACTGGAAGAACAGGTGCTCTTAACTACAGAGCCATCTCATTTCTTTAGTGTGTGTGTGTGTGTGTGTGTGTGTGTGTGTGTGTGGTGTCTGTGTATGTGTGTGTGTATACCTGCATGCATTAACATGTACCATGTGCACACAGATACCTGCAGAGCCTGAGGGCAGTTGTGAGCCACCTGGAAACTGGAGTTATAGGTAATTGTGAGCTGCCTGGTGTAGTAGTAACAGCCCAGAAAAGCACTTTCTTAATCATGTCCATCCTCTCACACAAGAGCACCTGAGTCTCTCTCTGCAGCAGGGGCCTAAAGACACCCTGGAGAATAACAAGGAGGGCTAAGGCAGGCTAAGTCTGCCCTGTGCCACGCCGAGGCTAGGTTCTAGACATGGCCTCCATGCCCATCTTAAACATCACAAGTTTTGTCTACATTATATTTATTTGGAGGTCCCAAGAGGCCACTCTGGATTGCATAATTTTCCCATTTCTTGACTACATTGAAACAAGGCCATTTCAAGCAGACTCAGCTCAGACTAGGTCGGTAAGCTGCCGTGCCTCTTTCTGGGAGTTTGGCAGGATGTAAGAGCTTAAAAGATCTGTTTCTGCTGACTCTCTTCCTAAAGCCTGCTTTCGTCCATTGCTTAACACCTGGGGGCCAGCATCCAGCTGGCGGCCCCTGTAGTTTTGGGGCAGAAGCCCCTGTAGCTTTGACAGGATCCGGGCAAAAGCTGAGCCCAGGTGAACTCCCTTTCTTTGCAAGACTGAAGTGTGTAGATGCTTCTCCCTGTGGACAGTGAAAAACAATGTAATGTAAGGGCAGGAAACAGGGTGTTAGATAAAAGCTGAGAGGCATGGAGGCACACTGTCATTTGGAAGAATTTGGAAACCGTGCAGAAGCTGGAAGCCTGTGGGGCTTCGGTGAAGTTTGCTTAGCCCGAACATCCACGGTAGTCTCTGCCAAGCTCAGGACAAGGGAGGGGGCGGCTCCCCAGGTTTGTTTGCTTGGTGCAGCCAAAGAAACCGTGATGTATTTTCCCTGAATGTGTCATGAAAATGTAAGCACAGAGAGCTGGATTATTTTAGAGGGTGAAGAGAATCTGGTGGGGGTGACGGAGGTGCAGGAATCACAGAATCACAGCAACAAGAAGCCAGGGCAGGGGGCCAGGAGGCCGCCCCATGGGTTGGGGTAACATAAGCTGCGGCTGTTCAGGAGGTGGCCCGTGTAAGGAAATCTGACCACAGCTAAAATTAACCTCTGAGGCTTCACACGCCTCCACACTGCTTTGAACTAAACACCCCCAAGAGAGGGCACCGGCTGCTGACCGCTGAGGATCACACTACTGCCTGCCAGCAGGGGTCCAGTTATGCCTATAAGTATCAACGTATGGGTCCCTGCTCGGGACCAGAGTCGTGATTCCTGTGACCATTATAAAGTGGTGAGCAAGTGAGGGGCATTGGCAGGGGTGTCTGGGAGAGCTGGTAAAGCTTGTTTGAATCAGGCCTGTGTTTAGAGGACAGTTCTGATTTATGGTCAGTGCTGGGGTAGGCTGTGAGTTCTCTGAGAGATTGCTCTTCACACACACACACACACACACACACACACACACACACACACACACTCCCCCAAGCTCCCGTTGTTTTCTGTGTCATGTGTCCTGGTGCAGGAAGGCTCTCAGTGGTGTGTCTTTAGAGCAGATGGAGAAGGGTCTATCTGGGAGTTATTGGTGGTCTGAGAAAATACAGTTGCACAAATTCAGAGGTAGCCAGAGGCCAGATGTGCAGGGACGCCGTGACAGCAGGTGTGGTTGTTTCCATCTGGCTTCTTAAGGGGCCTCAGCAGGTGCAATGGGGAGAAAGATGGGCTTGTGTCAATGCTTGGAGGTGTCAGGGGGGCTAGTCTAGAGGCCTTCAGTGGTGGGAAAGATTTGAGAAGGGAGCTAGAAGGAGCTCCTACCTGTTAAAACCCTGGCATATTTATTCCCCCCACCCTCTGAGGCAGAGAATTGTTTTGTATAGCCCAGGCTGTCCTAGCTTGGCCCGAATTCAGAGATCCACCTGGCTCTGCTTCTTGGTGCTGGGATTAAAGGCGTGGACCACCACGCCCAGCCAGCTGTGACATGGCATATTTCATGAAGGATATTATACCTTCCCCTGCCCCTGACCAGGACAACCCAGCTTCCCATTTGTGGAAAATGTACATGGGAGCTTGTGTTCACCGAGCAAAGAGGCAAGATGCACTTTTTTTTTTCTTTCGTATCTCCTTAGCATTCAGATGACTCATGTCACCCACAGCTAATGGCAGTCTTGGACACTGGTATCATGACAGTGTGATCTAACACTCAGAGTGGTCACTTTGACAGGGTCTGAAAGAGTTTTGAGAGGCTATAGCCTCATGTCTGGGGGCTCCCCCTTAGCTCGTTCTTCCCAAGCTTCCCAGACCCCTCCCCATCAAGCTGATAGCCCAACTTCTGAGACAACATGAACTCCCCGATGTGGCAGGCCTTGTCTGGAGCAGAGTGATGTTCCTGTGTGCTCAGTGGAATGTTGTGTATATCGGACCTTACAATAGTCAAATGTTTAAGCCCCACAGCATTTGCTTGTGAGCAGACACTGTTGCAAGAATATGAATGATGTAAGGCAAAGCCCCTGAATAGAGATGATTTGACACAGGTTTGGGACCACCCCACCATGCTGAGGCCTCTGAATCTTAAGAAAAACTCTACAAAGTCAGTATTTCTTTCTGCTTGTGGGTATTTGGGGACTTGAACTCACATCACCAGATTTGCACCGTAAATGCCTTTCCTGGCTAAGGCCATTTGGCTAACCTGTTTGCATTTTCTTGTTGCCTTCATGCTCCAGATGTGCTGGCCCATCACAGCAGCAAGGTTGTCAGGGAACTGGGCATGCATCTCTTTGACTTTAGATGTCTAACCCTGTGTAGGGACAGCATTAAACAGCATCATCTTTGGGATATATTTCTTTTTTTAGTTTTTCGAAACAGGGTTTCTCTGTGTAGCCCTGGCTATCCTGGAACTCACTCTGTAGACCAGGCTGGCCTCGAACTGCCTCCCAAGTGCTGAGATTAAAGGCGTGTGCCACCACCACCCGGCTTGGGGATATATTTCTAAACTCCTGAGCTCCAGACTCATTACCCTGTAGAATGGATTTCTTTTGAGGTAGAGTGTTAAAAATAGGATTCACCAGAAGGAGGCTATTAATGTGCCTGGGTGGGGATTTCCATTCCCTGTTTAACCTGAATAGGCACAAGAGCCGACTCTCTCCCTTTCTTAGGAACTGTATACTTTATGTAAATTTCTTCTGGAAAGTTCTCTCCATTTTGGCTATCAGAATGAACCAGCCTGACTTCTCTTAACTCCCTTGTGATGTGATGGTGTATGGACCAACCTAGGAGACTTAATACGTGGTGCTGATGCTGATCTGTGTCCAGCTGGGCACCGGTGGCCTTATCTATGTGATGAGACACACCCAGACTCCCATCCTGTCTTCCAACACGGCTAGGGTTGGGTCGTGTGAGTCCAGTAGCTGAGGGCAGACACAGCTTTGTTGTGAGGATACCATTATTCCTCCCAAGATGACTCCATCAGGGCTCCCTTCCAGGACTCTAGAATAAATAGTATGCTTGTGCAAACTGTCCTTTTGTATCTAGAGCCACACTGTCTACTGCGTAGGGGACAGCCCTTTTCTCTCGTAGTCTTCCTGGTAAAAACCTATTGTAAAATCATAAAACACCTGGATTCCCCCATAGGCCTGGCAGCTCTGACATCTGGGATGGAAAAGGGCCCAGGGCACAAGGCACAATGGTCACTTGGTCACTTCCACGGAAGCCAAATCTCTCAGCTCTGGAATTGCTGAGAAAGGAATGAAGCTCCCATATGGAGAAGAAGAGTGGAATGTGTTCATTCCTAGGGTAGGGCAGTGGCTGCCACTGCTGGGAACTGCCTGCAGTCCAGTGCTTTTAAAGTTACATCCACACAACTTTCCCACCCACAACGCAAAAGTGTGTTTGTCAGGCAAGTCCTGATTCTCTTTTGACAAGTGAGGTGGGGTGCTCTGACCCCTTAGGACAGTGTCAGACCTTCTGGAGTCTGGCAGTGCCTTCCTGAGCAAGTATCCAGGTCCTTCACTAAAATGCCTGCCGGGGGCCACTCTAAGATGGTGACTTCCAGTGCCTGTGCCTGTGCCTGTGCTTCACAGAAGAGGAGGAGGACTGGGAGGAGTTTGCGTGACTTACCTGGTCTGGGTATAAGAAGAGGGTGAAGCCAGGACCTGTCTCCAGGTCTCACGTCACACTCCATGTGTAGAATTCCCTGTGTGTCAATCACACACGATTGTGATTTTCAGAATACGACGCCCACTCACCTAGGCAAATGCTTTGGGGTTGAAATATCTGTACCTGATCATCTCAAAAGTCAGTGTGTCATGACTTGCTATTAATGGTTGATACATCTCTTGAGTAAAAGGATATGAATGTGTCTGTCTGTATATCTACATATACAGATATTATGCATATGCATGCATATCATAGTTCTGGGCTCTAAGCAGTCTACTTCCCACTTTTTTCTGGGTGAAACCATGGAAAGACCCCACCCACTGTCCTGCCTTTGCCGTGTGCCTCAGGGGACCCTCTGGACTTGTTTCACCTGGGGCAATCTGGGTGCATCAATGTTTCCTTACCCAGGTATTTTTGCATGGGAAACACCATTTAGACTGGCTACTGGAGATTTTAATCAGCCCTGTACATCTTATTTGTGTCTGTGTGGCCCTTTTTAAAAAAAAAAAAAAAAAGCTGGGTGGTGGTGGCGCATTCCTTTAGTCCCAGCACTTGGGAGGAGGCAGAGGCAGGCGGATTTCTGAGTTCAAGGCCAGCCTGGTCTACAGAGTGAGTTCCAGGACAGTCAGGGCTACACAGAGAAACCCTGTGTGTATGTGTGTGTGTGGGGGGGGTAGTTATAGGTCTGGAGAAACAGCTCAGCAGATAAGAGTATTGGTTGCTCTTTCAGAGGACCTGGGTTTGATTCCCCAGGACCCACATGGCCACCCAAACCTCCTGTAATTCCAGTTCCAGGGGATCCAATTCTCCCTCCTGGCCTCCACAGGCACCAAGCATACACACTTCACAAACACACATCCAAACAAAAATGTCCATACACGTAGATAATTTTAAAAAAATAATAATTAAAAAAAAGTTAAACAACAGCAACAACCCCCCTCTTTTACAAGACAAAACCCACACCTGGCAGGCTTAAGATCACTTGCATAGAAGTATCCACCCTCCTGATGCTAAAGCCAGGATTGATTGAGCTGGAATTGTAAATGCTAGTTGAGAAGTGTGACTCATTCCAGGAACAGAGAGCTCTGTGCCTCTTCGGACCTCTCAGCCCTGATGGAAAGGAACAAGAAGAGTCAGGTGAGTGTTGGTCACCCAAGACAGGCTGGGACTGAGCCGAGGCCAAAGGAGGGGACGAGGAGCCCTGAGTCAGCCAGTTGGCATGCTTCTGTGTGTGGCAGTCAGTGTAGGAGGGAGAGCAAAGAGGTCCAGCGCTGAGACTGAGACTCATAGTGCATCAGCCAGGAGGGATTTCTCCCTTTACCAGGCACAGTGTGACTGCCAGGGCTCTTGCAAGCTCACCACGCACCTTATGAGCCATGGAAGCAAACCTGAAATGGGAATAATCTAACTGCAGCTTTGGCTTGCTCATTCCTGTCCCTTTACACACCGGGAAGCAGAACTTGCCATCTCTTTTTTATTCCTGAATCCTCTGCTTGCCCTAGAAAGCCCAGGGAAGATACAGAGATTTTGTGGAAGATTTTTCCAGAAGAGAATAGATTGGACAGGACTTGACTGGCGGGGTACTCTCCATTAAGCCCCATGCACCCAGCTCTCTCGTTCTGCTGTCAGGTCCCAAATCCCACCTGCCTCCCGGAATTCTCATGCAAAACGTTTTTCTAGTAGCCTCTGTGCCCACACATTTGCATGCCCATGCCCTTCCATCTACAAAACAAACCTCCCTCTTGGAACAGGAGGAGGTGAAAAACAATAACTCATCCTTCTGGTCCTGTCCCACCCAAGTTCACTACCCATTGGTCCACACTTGGCTTTTCAAGAAAAACACCTGGCCGGCAGCACTTGCTGGGCTCCCCTTGGGATGAATCCCCACACTCAGCCAGGACAGCAGCCACTGCTTCTTATCATCAGAAACAGAAAGAGGTAGTGAAGTGATTTAGGACTGAGTATTCATTCCCACTTTTTAAAAAAAAAAAAAAATGTAATTTCATTGGAGGCATACGTGATTTTAGCGTAATCTCTAAGTTAGCTGGTTCCCAAGTACTCCAAAAGCTTTTTACAGCCAACCTCCCTCTGTCACTGCTCTGGTGGACTGTGTGGTGGGTTTGTATCTTTTTTTTTTTTTTTAAACTGTGCTTTGACGTCTCTGAATCCGGTGTGTCCTACAACCATGAAAGGTGCCTGCCTCTCAGCAAAGCCGCGTCTTACAGGTGCCTATTCTGTGACTGGCTTAAGATACACCTTCAGCCTTAAAATCCCTTGTTTTCATGGGCTTTGAGGTTTAGCAAGTAAAGGGCAACAGTCAACCATCTCACCCAGTCAGCCAAATCCCCATTGCGCGGATGTCGTTCTTCCACGCTCTGATACATTCCCCTGGGTTCTCGGCATGCGCTGTGCATACCCATTTCCCCTCTCAGGCCACTCCCCGGGAAGTCACGATGGGCTTGCCTGTGGATTCCGTCTTAGGCTGGTGACTCCAGATACAGATTTGCTTTCAAGGTAGTGAAGCTCCTAACTGCTGGCCATGTGGATGAAGGAAATGATTCTGGGTCAGGAACTGAAAGTGGCCTGCCGATGATTTTCCAGCAACTGATGTGAACAGGGTTTTACCCTCCGGGGTATGCATTTGCAGGAACGGGGGAGGGGAGGGGTAGAGGGCCCCAGACCACAGGCCTGTTTACAGGATATGCTGGGATCTTACAGAAAGAAGAGAAAAGTTGGCAGGATTTGTCTCCAAACGTGTCTTCCCCCCCCCACCCCCACTGCACTGGAGAGAAAGGTGTTCCAGCTGAGAACACCTGCTGAGGGACCTGTGTTAGGAAACAGTTAGGCTTTGGTGGCAGCAGGATGGCAACTGAAAAGAGGAAATGGTTGTTAAAGGTCCGACCTCTCTCTGTGTGTTATGCACCTCACTGTAGGTGAAGCTGCTCTTTGCCATGTGTAATTAAGACCTTTATCCCACGATACAGATAGGGAAGCCAAGGCTCATGGAGTTGTGATTCACCAAGGTCACAAGACCTCAGCATCATCTCAGTGCAAAACCAAAACTAGACACAATTATAACTTAAAATGGAGGTACGGAGGGTTGGAGGGACGGAGGGCTGGAGGGACAGAGGGCTGGAGGGAC